>RXPK01003585.1:0-46402 GCA_004143645.1 Protaetia brevitarsis | reverse complement strand
CAGAACCTTCAGTTCACGGTTTTTTTTCTGCCATTTTGTAATTTTACCCATTTACATAATAAATTTCATTGTAATTTAATTAGCATCTTTGGGTTGAAAATTCTGTTCTTTTATTTTTAATTAAACCTTTTCAATTTTTGGGGTTATTAAGAGAGTCTGTTTTCATTCACTCACAATTTACATTTCGTGGTTAGATTCAAGTTTTAATTCGCGAGGGTAACTCTGAGGTCAATTGTTCTCTTGCGCCCTTCAAAATTTTATCAGTTGAGCTAGCTAATTTGATTTTTCATTTTTAATATTCGTTTTGCATTTTCAGTCATTCTGTACACAACAGTACCTATTAAATGACTTAATTTTCGAGCAATATTAATTTTCAGATAAGCTTTAGAACTTCACTTAGAATCTAGAACATCTACATATATTATACAAAATATTACTAGAATATTTAAAATAAATATTTTTAGATTATTTTTTGCAATTATTATAGGAATAATTGTATGTACATATAAATATTCCAAATATTCGTAGAATATTCTGATAATAATTGGAATGTACAAATACCTAAAAGCATGTTTAAAGAATATTCTAGGAATATCCTTTGCTATCTGGGTGTATACGCATAATATCCCTGGATAAGTTCATTCAATAGTAATTTGCATACGGTTAAAAATGCATTTCCATTAATATTAATAAGTAACAAGGCAGCAAGATAATCTTTAACAATATATTTATTATTGACACTGTCAAACATTTGTTTCAATTCATCCACCATTTTCTATTCTGACTTCTAACTGGGATAAAATTAACGATTAGTGTTATTAAATGCAAAAATATATACACAATAATTAATGAGAATGGTACCTACAGGTAATGCTAATTCCGTCGCTGTAGAAGTCAATTAACACTCACAGATCTAATTACGTATTTAATGAAGTATTCTTTCTTTTTTGTATCTCGTTCAGTACCGCTTCCATCTCCGCTTCCTGAAATTTCCAACAGTTCTATCTCTCTCTTTCTCACCCTTCTTCATAATCGCATAAAAACAATATCCTTATTACGAAGCGCTGCATCCCAGGCGGCAAGGTTTCAAACATATAATCCGTTTAGTTTTCCTCTTCATCTACGTAAACAACTTTTGAGCAATTACTTTAAACGAATTTTACGTTTGTTAATGACGTTCTGCAGTGACGCTGTTGGCAAGACAGGAGAAATGTTGAATGCGCATTGAAATGCTGATTCGTTAGTAATGTTATGATATCTGGATGGGGCATTTAGTGGAACATGCGAGCACTGTAGTACAGAGTGTTGACGCAGAAACTCATCTCTTTTCTCCTAGATGCTTTCCTTTTGAGATATTATGAAAAATGAAACATCACCTTCCAACAAGACACACTTGAGGGTTGGGAGTACCTACCAAGCGCGTCCAAGGACCAGGAAAGGCCATCTTGTCAGGGTTCGCTCAAGACGAGATGGTTAGTGGCGGCTATAAGTTCGTCCTCTCTACTTAAAACCGGAGCAGGGTGAATGAAGACCTTTGCCGTAAACCATTCTCCCCTCGCCCGAGCTGTCGTGTCGTGGCTAAGGGCTTGCACAGGGTTCCACAACGATGCCAGTTGTTGCTTTCGTCTACCGAAAGCCCAACTGTTAAACCAGATCCCGAAAGGGATGGGGGGTCTTGGCTTAACTGCACGGACCGAGAGGAGACAACTTCAACAAAAACCTAAATCCTAAGGTGGCGTACTAGGCTGATGGGATGCGTGGCTGGATAGAAGACCAGTCTACTAGTCCAATCTTGGGGCACCTGGCGCAACCCATTGTATTTAGCTTTACCTCTGCATGCGGGGCTCTGTGAGGTGAACCTTTTCTTACCTAGCTACTTGTGGGATCAACCATGGAGGAAGGACGTTTATTAGCGGGACGACACCGCTAATAAAAGAGGAATTGGAGCAGGGCCTCCATAAAAAGCCTTCCACTTCCAAAGTGAAAGTACCTCACAAATAAGGAACAAAGGGAGGAGCAAAACGGCTGGAGCAGATTGGGGAACAGGATGGCATCCATCTCCTCTCAAATTGCGTAGCACTGTGCAACTCAAGGGCATTGCACCTGGGAGCACGTGAAATCGAAGAGGGAGAGTTACCTAACCTGGGGTCTTCTGATATCCTACACTTTCTGAAAGGAACAGGATTGGAAGGCCAGCTGTAAAACAGCAAGAACAGAGGACACAATAGATCTTTTAGGTCGCAGTATAATATCACCCTTTCAATATACATACATACAATAACACAAAGAGGTAGAGTGCTGGGGATCTTGCAATAACTGCTGCTCGGAGGTGAAAAGGTTCCATCTCAGAGAAACCATAAACACAACTTTGTTTTGAGCAGTGATACTATCCTGTTTTTCATCTTGGAATATTGTCCACAAGCTTTTATTGGAGGAAATTGGAAGGAAATAATCTTCTGTAGGTGAGATAAGAAATGACGATAACTTCCTGAAATGAACATTTAGAAAATAATCTAAAAACACGTAACTTTATTTTTTTCCATGCAGTTTAAAGATTAAACAAAAAAAAATTGAATTTAGAAAATACAAGAGCAGGAAAGGAGAAAAAATCGTATTTCTTAACCCCCTAACCATCCAGTGGGTACGCCACTGTTTTTTTCAACCTAAAATGTACGGCTGCTAACAAGGAACGATTTGATCTTTACCTGATCTCGATATCTCTTCTCGTTTCTGAAATATTGCAAAAAATGTGTTTTTGGGGGAAACTTTGAGGCCCTATTACACCCCTAGAACCAAATTTGGGACGCTAAAAAAAATACGTGTCCAATATTTTCCTGTATTTCGACATGGATGCCTTTGAATTGAAAATCAGTGTTTCTGGATGGAGGTGCAAAAATTCTTATCAGACTCTGAAGTAGGTTACTTACTAGTCTATTTACCGAATACCATACGAAAATGGTGTAGATGACAGTACCAAGAAGTGCCCTAAGTTTTGCATTATGCACTGAGGTGGAAAAGTAAATAAAAATCACGGTATTTGCAATGGCTGTAAATCAGGTTTAGTGATTAGAGGATTCAATGCCTCAGTCTTATTACAATACAGGTTAACCTCAAACAATACATATACACTATAATGTCATGTCTTGTTATATGAATAAATTATATATAAATAACGCGAAAACTTCCTTCCTGTAATACAAATACAAGGTAAATATTCAATTAATATATTAGTGGGTGGATAGCATGAATTACTTACTTATTTACAAGTGTATACCTATATTTCACAAAAAAAAAAAATTTTTTGCGCCTCCGTCCAGAAACACTCATTTGCAGTACTTAAAAGCGGCAGGAAAACTATTGTTTTTCTGCCTAGGCAGGCAAAATGTCACTAAAGGTTGCCGCACTAGATTCACATGACAGATGTGTAATGAATTGTCATTAGCTCTGTCTTCATCCATGCAGGATGAACTGGTGTCTTCATTGCACTTATTATTGATAAATGGATATTAAACTAGAAGGAAAATTACAGAAAAAGATTTATTCTCGTAAACGTCAAAATACTAAGGTATGTAACATGTGTGCCAACTTGTACTGTCAACTCCCTAGTGTCAAAATTTCTTTTCTATTTTCAATTCAAAATTAAGATTTGTCGGCCCAAAAAACATTGTGTATCACACGGCCAGAAACTCTTTGCGAGTATTCGTACTTGTGGGCCTCGGCTACCGCCTCGTCCCACAAACCGTACTCATACTCGCAAAACTGTAGTTTCTGGCCTAGTGATACAAATAACTATTTCATACTGTATAAAGACGAAATAACTTAGATTCAGTAAGTTTGCTATATATTCGTGGAAGGTAAAATATTGCATTGCTATAGCTGTAAAAATGTTCATAAAAGAAAAATGGAATGCCATATCGACAGGTAGGTATTAAACTAAACGAATTTTTGAAGTGTTTTACCATGACAAATCCATAGACATACATAGGTACCTACATATTTCTAAGAAGTGTGCTATTCATAGGTTGTTAAGTTTCCACTTACGAATAATTATGCTATTCTCTATCTCTATTCTCTTGAATTGTTGTTTTAAAAAAAGGTGATAATGGAAATCCCGTTGAAATATAAGTCCGTAACATATACAATTCTTGTTCTAAAACTTTGCCATTTATTTATTATAAATAATTAAAGTAAAAATTAAAAGCCATAAAAAGCCATTAAAAGGCCGTAAATATTGAATTTTAAAATTTAATATATCTTTATATATTTAAATCCTTCATGCATGGGTCTGATGTAATAAATTTGTTATTACATAATTACTATTAGAAATTTTGGCCATTTCTTTTGGATTTATTAATTAAGAAGCAAATTTAGGTATTATAATTAATTTATAGCTCAGTTTTGGAAAAAAAATATAGTCATCTTGCTATGAATGTGCTGTACAAATTATCTTTTAACTATAACAGAAATCTAAAATTCTTGTAAATTTAGAATATTTTATAAAACCACTGGATAACACAAAAAAAGAATAACAATTAGAAATGTAAGTAGTTATAAAGTATTAGAAATTAATGACAAAAGGAATAAGTAATATATTAAATTGTCATTTTGTCCAAATTACACAAAAAAAAGGTACATTAGATTATCTCTACGTTCCACTAAGATATTGTTTCTACTTCAAGTGACAATCTTAAAGGTATCTATTTTGAGAAAGCCTAAAAATCAAGTAGATAGCTTAGAAAAATTAAGAATTTCTAAAATATTGCGTAAAGATTATGAACAGATATACATCGGGCCTAACTAAAAGAATCTGAACTAAAAGATATATCAAAATTAGTTACAAGGAGCAAGTGGTTCAAATTCAATTGGGAAGGGTTTCATAAATCTAGCGTAGCCCTAATACATATACTTGAAAAGAATTTGCAATAAGTAGGTATGTAAAATATAAAAGTTATCGTTAGAGACCGGATTATAGCAAAGTGCATATATTTTATTTTTTGCATATCTTTAATTATAATCTATATGTAGACGTATTACACTAATTGAAGTTAATTAGCGCTAATTAGTGATTGCATATATGACATATTTAGGCATTTCTATGCATATTTTTACAAAAGTTGCATATATTGCATATTTAAGCTTTTTCTTATCCTTTCTATTGGTAAAAAATCCTAGTAATTCCTAATGTAGATCGACAACTGACAATTCACAGAACGATAAATCTTTTACATTGATTTCTCTAATACTTTCTTCCAAGAACTGCACATGTTTAATTTCGCCTAGCCGAAGGGATGTGGTAAATACGTTTTATTATTATTAATTCCCAAATAAACTATTCATTCATTGAATATCTTTGAGCGAAACAGCATGTAATTGTGTTACGTTTTTAAATACTGTGCGTACATACAATGAGTATAGCGAACAAAATTTCTTTATGGATTAAGCCATATCCTGAACTGGTAAAGGATGGCGACAAAATATTTTGTCGAGCCTGCAGTAAACTGGTAAGTTTAATTTTACTAAAAGCTTTACAATTGTTTTTAAATTCTTTAACTTTTGATATAAAGTGGCAATTGTTGTTGTAGGTGTCTTCTGAGAGAAAATACCTAATCGATCAACACGCTAAAACTTCATCACATATTGGAAAATGTGTGCAGCAATCTATACGTCAATGTGTAGCATCAACTTCACGAAACTCAGAACAAGAAGAATATAATACGGATCTGTGTAACGCATTAATTTCGTCTAACATACCATTAGCAAGATTAAACAATGTTAATTTGAAATTCAACAATTGGTAGGGAATAATTTTATTTATATCATGTTAGATGAAAGTACGGATAATAAGTGTGGCCGTTATATTGCCCATTTGTTAATAGGAATTCTTCATGAAGATATTGTAGGTAGGTAAATCATATTTAATTTACTGTAAAGAACTTCAAAAAACAAATAATGTGACAATTGCCCAATTCGTTCAAGAAGGTTTATCAAATTCTTTTCACCTGGAAGTATACCTTGTGAAAAAATTTTACTAATGTTGTCCGTCGCTGCACCATACATGATAAAAACTGCGCAAAATTAAAATTTTTTTTATAGTAACATTATTCATTCCACTTGTTTAGCTCATGGGTTTAATCGTGTAGCCGAAGGCATTAGGAATCAATTCCCTTTGATTAATGATTTAATTAGCAATGTCAAAAAAGTATTTTTAAAAGCACCTTTACAAATCCAATTTTATAAGGAGCGACTTCCCGGTGTTAAGTTGCCTCCTGAACCGATTACTACGAGATGGGGTACATGGTTAGAGGCTGCAATTTTTTTCGCCGATAATTTTGAAGGAATAAAAAATGTAATTCTTGAAATCACTGCTGACTGCATTGCTCTAGAAACTGTAAAAAGACAGTAACATCAACAGAATTGCTACAAAACCGTTTGTTTATTAAGTCAAATTATAACTTTGTTTCAAGTTAAAATGCGGGGTATTTGAAATTGAAGAAAGTTAAGAAGATTTTGGAAGGTGAAACTGTAAACGATTTCGACTTTAATTTTAGTTTAGAATGTATTGCAAAGTTAAAAAATGCACCAATTACATCTGTGGATGTTGAAAGAAGCTTTTCTATTTCGAAACATATGTATTCTGATAGAAGACAAAACTTTCTTTTACACAATTTTGAAAAACATTTAATTATAAATTGTTTTAGAAATATGTTGTGAAAAAAATTTGTGCAATAAAGTTAATACTTAAATTTCTGCTCTTATTTATTTTATGTAAAATTTTTGCATATTGTCGCATTTTTTTGCATATATGCCCCGGGTTTATGCATATTTTCTCAAAAATCGATGCATATATATGCGCATATATTCCAGTTTTTCTTTGCACATAATCCGGTCTCTAGTTATCGTCTATGTTAAAAGTATGATTAAATTCTTTAAGATATTTGCCAAACGATGATTCGTTACTTGAATTCGGTTTTGAAGTTCTAATATGTTTTTGATTCCAGTTCCAAATTTTGTATAAGTTTTAATAAAAAGTAACTAATTGCCAAGGTAATTGGATTGACAATCTTTTCAAGTATAACTAACAGCTTCTTGCGGGTTTCGCCGTGTGTCAAAACTTTCGCTCGACGTTTCGCTGTTCATACTGACAGCTTCTTCAGGATAACTGAACGCAGTGTTATCTTTTCAAGTAAAATTATTTCAGAATGTAAATTTGTCATGTATACCTAAATAGTTAGAAAAGCATAGATATTTACAAAAGCAACCATTTTTAGTGAATTTAGATTTAGGATCTTTAAATTTGAACCCTCGTAGTTTATTAAGTCAAGAGAAAGAATGTTAATTTTGGGTATAAATACGGAACTTTACACTGTAATGAAGTTTGTGGTAAAGTGTTTTAAAATATATAGTATTTAATCACAAGTATTTTCTATTTGAATTAAAACTACGATTTATCCAAAACTCTTGTTTGGAAAGGTTATCACCCCGAGAGGTGTTCAGCTGTTACTTTAAACTCCGTACACTGTGTGTAAGATTTTGACATGAAAAATAACCTTATTATAATATGATAAATTGTTTCCTAGAGAATTTCGTTATCAAAATTACAGAAACGCAGAAAATTTGTGTCATTAGAAATATGACATCTACATATCTATGTAAATATTTATTTACATTAGTTCTGACGTCCGTAAAATTATGTATAAAAAGGCAATTTTTTTTACAGCAGTACATATAAACCCAAATTATTATTAAGCAAATATCTGTCGAGTGTACAAGTTAGCTTTAAAGATATCTTTAGAAACATACATTTTGGGAATTAGTTACGCAATTTACGAGCTAAAGTATTAGACATTAGTATTATAGTAATCATGGAAACGACAACTGCAACAAGGAAAGTCAGAAAAATCACGGATTATAGTTGTTTTATATGCCCAGTTTCTGCAAGAAGGAAACCAGTCCTAACTAGGGAGTTAAGTGAGTTTTAAATAATCATTTTTTTGTAATTTTTAAATGCCAGGATATGTTTCCTAAACGTTCATTTTAATTTTAGCGAAACAAGTATACAGTCTTACAAAAACAGGTATTTCCTTGGCCTTAGGAATGCCCAACGAAAGCACATTTCCTTTCGAAAAAATCGACCTAACCATGAAAGACGGCACCAAGATAACTCTGGAAGATGCAATACTAAATACCGCCCTACAGTACAATCCGACTCCAGGCTATCCACCTTTGGTTAGGATTCTTAAAGAATTTACTTGCCAAATACATAGACCTCCCAAACTGGGAACACACTGAGTTAGTGGTGCTAAACGGCTCACAAGAAGGTATTAGTAAAACAATAGAAATGTGTTGGCAAGACGGTCAGCCAATTATTGTTCAAAATCCAGTGTACATGGGAGTCGAAATTATTGTGAGTGTGAAATATTAAAGAATTAATTGTGCAAAATATGTATAATGCGCGATTCTTAGGTTACTCCACACAAAGCAACAGTATTACCAGTGGATCAGGATGAATTTGGAATGATTCCCAAGCTTGCTGCAGCAACAATTGGAAAATTGGAAAACTAAATGTCTTCAGGATCATACATTGAAGATGCCAAAGTTGGTGTATCTGAATCCAACAGGTATAAAAGAATAAATATCTAGTTGTATTCACTATTTATTTATTTGAAAATTTAGGTTCAAATCCAAGTGGCACAACCATGACCCTAGAAAGAAAGCGCAAAATTTATAAAATCTGCAGCAAATATAATCTCTTAATTTTGGAGGACGATCCCTGCTTTTTTATGCATTATTTAGACCGGTTGACGCCGTCTTTTCTCTCTATCGATACTGAAGGAAGAGTGATTAGATTGGATTCGTTCTCTAAAGTTTTAAGTTCGGGAATGAGAGTTGGCTGGGTGACCGGGCCAAAACCTCTCGTAGAAAGACTGGAATACCACATGCAAAGCTCATCTATTCATTCTAGTATTATATCTCAAGTAAGTGCGAATAACTACAAATCAAAAAGGAAGATTCACTTAAAATCATTTTAATTCTACAGGCTATCGTCAGTAGTTTAATAGAAACTTGGGGTTTCGCCAGGCTTCTCCAGCACTTCCACGAAGTAGCTGACTTTTACAAAGCGAGACGCGATATTGTCATAGCCGCAATGGAGATGTACCTTAAAGATCTGTGCGAATGGACGGTTCCGACTGGCGGCATATTCGTGTGGATCAAAGTAATTGGAGTCCCTGACGTTTACGACATGTTAATGAAGAGAGGAGTAGAGAAGTCTATAGTATTTGTTCCGGGCCACGGTTTCATGGCACACTCGACTGCAGCTTGCAGTTACATAAGAGCGGCATTTTCCAAAGTGCCGTTGAATCAAGTCGAAACCGCGTTTAACTATTGCAGAGTTGATTAGGGAAGAAAAATATTCTTGCAGAAGAAATTAGAGAATTGTATGTAGATATTGTATTCCATAGACGTTGTATTAGTATAAATGGAAGGGCTAGAAGAAACGGTTTAAATGCAATATTTATATTTGTATGCTATAAAGTTACTTGCCAATTAATAATTTGCTATATAATAACTTATTTATAAGTGCGAAAAGTAGTATTAAATAAACGAATTCGTGTATATTGTTTATAATTACAACAACTATAATGTTAAGTACGTGACGCATGTTTAAATTCTACTCTTGAACCCTTTTGCTTCTGATTACTTCAAATGTTTATATGTATAAATGTATATTCATACATGGTATGCGTAATCGTCTCTACTTTTGACACATTTTCAATGAGATTAAAGAAAATAATTGCTGTTTGGTAAATTCGTCTATGTGTAATAAATAAAAATTCGACAGTTCTGGAAATTAACAGTTTTTTTTTAACAAATTTTAAGATCTAAGTATTATAATTCTTGCGCCATCTATCTAAAGATAGCGAAAACACCATGAAGTATGAAAACAAACCATTTCTATTCCCTAGTGTTTGAATTAAGTTTCAGTATCCTATAATAGATGGCAGAAGATTGATAAATGATTTTGAAGTTGTATCGAATTACAAATTGCTAATAAATAAAAATCTATTACAACGGACGGTAGCTATCTTTGAAATTGCTTAAGGTGCAGAATCGGTTAAATGGGAATGCAATTGCGTATTTTAGCAATACAAAACAACAATCCTCTAGAAAATAATATTTAATTATAATTTAATATAATTTGATAGAACGTCAAAATTGTTGCAAACCAATAGATACGAAAGTACGCGGGACAATGGAGGAAAGTTCTGTCATTTTATCATTTCATTTCTTCATTCATCTTTGCAATCTCCGTAGAAGTTTCTGATAGGCGCCAATTAAAAAATTATGCGTTCCCATTCAAAAAAAAAAACTCTTCTCTATACTTCAAATCACACGTCAAATTATTCTCGTGGTAATAATGTAGATAGTGTTAATAGTATTTGATGATAATTCCCGTTGTAATTATAACAATATCTTATAATCAGATAACAGTTACATTAGAAGTGCAAGGGCTGAAATTGGAAGCTTCTATTAGTTTTTAGAAAAGTCAAAAACTTGTAGAGTAATATTTATTATGGCCTACTAAAAGCAGATTTTTTTCTGCTAATCATGGAAGAATGATATTAAATTTCTTTCAATTTTTTTTTTTCAGTAGAAACGTGTTGTTTTCAGTGGCGGCTGATACATGCATACGTCACATACGGGGCCAATACAATGATTGAAGTTCGTGTGCTATCATCCGAAATAGAATTTAGATCATTGTAATGGCCCATGTAAAACGTAAGTACCAGCCGCCGCTGATTGTTTTACTACCTGCTCCTGATGTATAGAGTGGTAAGACGTATTTGCTTACACGGGCCGCACTATCTAGCATCTAGTATCAGTGTTAGTCGAGTCTTGATGCCAGATAGTATAATTCTGCGTGTGTTACATCCGTAGATGTTGAACGGTCTTTTTCAAAATATAAGTTTTGTCATCGCGAGGAAAGCGATTTAGTGAGAAAAGTTAGTAAGAGCTTGCATACAATATTTATAGTTAAATAAATAAATAATTTTAGTCTTTCCCGACACTCTATTGTATACTTGTGTTAAACGTTAATATTACATATATGAAACTTAGTATTGACCGGGCGTACAGATGAAAGTTGACGACTTTTGACGGCTTTATTCAATTATAGAGCATTTATAAACTAAGCCGATGTGAAAATGATCGAAAATTCATTGGATTTTTTTTTTATATAAATAATGAAGATTTAATTATCTATAAAATCTTACATGAGGCATCATAAATTATTAATATGAATTGAAAGACTTTTGTGAGTTAGTTTAGCTTATGATATAATACTGTCTTTTTTTTTTAAATAAAATCTGTGGTAAGTAAAAATTGCTGGCCAACGGTAAGCAAATATTTCGGAATAAAGTGGACGCTTGTATACAGGGTGTATCAAATAAAAAAGTAAATTTTGCTTGGGTGTTAACTACACGACATATAAAGCACAAACCCGCCGAAACCGGATTTCATCATTAAAAAATTAAAAAAAAAGTAAAATTTAGAGCCAAAAATTCGTTAGTCCGGGCCTGATGCAAGGAAACGTCATGTTAAGCACCCGCTAAACGTGGTATTATGTAGGTATAAATACATTGCTCTCATTTAGTATTATTCTTAATGGCATGCCGTAAGTTCATTTAACGTCATTCTGAATAAATAAAGGCCAATCAGCCAGTGTGCGCTTGTAAAAATAGCAAAACTGAGGCATTTTAAATTTCTTCTTTTTATAAAATAAACATTCCTTATTTGTGAAGAGAATTCTACGTAAGTCGACAAAGTATTATTTTTAATATCCTGATAAGACGTTTGAGTTTCACCGGATATGCGACTTCAGTAGTTACAAAAAACGTAAATATTTTTCTTTTGCTTTGTTGAATCGAGAGTTAGTTGTTAATAAACGGTACCACATGAATCTGAGTTATTTCTTTTGGATTTATTTAATCAAATAACGCAAAATGAATGGAATTGAATTACACAGAAATAAATGTAGATACAGAAAATTTGCAAACACGCCTTTTTACTATGATATCGCGCGAAAATGAATCTATACATTCCCGCGCTTTTGCCGATGCATCAAGCTTCGATTTTCTTTATATGAAATCATGATGGTCCTGAAAAAGATCGTTTTTTCGAGACGGGAAGAATTTAAATAAAATGTTCGAAGTGGCTTGCACTCCAAGCGGCGATCCACACAAAACTAACACAGGTGCGGCTCTAGCCCACGGCATTTACTAAATATTTTTTTCTCGTTAATGCTTACAGATAGACCCCCTGTGCGTTCAGACTTTTTGATCGTATATGATTACAGCTGCTACATATTATTATATTTACCTCTATATCTGATACATCCTGTATATAGTTTATTTGGGTCTTCTTGGTATGCGGACGTTTGTAAAACGTTTTTGTTCTACAAAAATGTAGAAAATTACAAGCTTATTATTTCGTTTTCAGTAATCACATTTTTATATATAATACTGTAATAAAATAACAAAAACATTATAATATATAACAAAAATGGAGTTATTATTACCTTAATGTAAATTTTCCTAATATAATAATTATAAAATAAAGTTTGTGTATAAATAAGCGCAAAAGGCGCTTTTTTGCCTTTAAATTTACAGTAGGACCACTGCAACAATGTGTATATAAATATCGCTAAAAGGATAACACTTTAAAACATTCTAGAGCCAAATGAGACATATCTGAAACATTGTGCTGTATGAGAATGTAAGGGTAAGTGTAAAATGTAACTTCGGTTGAAAGAAGTTTTGTTTTTCGCTTGATTTTTCCAGGTTTTTTGATTTACCTAATGATATATGATTGTGGAATAACTGTTTTTTCATCAGAAAACCTTGAAAATCTTGAAACTCTTGAAATGTGCTTGAAATGTTGCCTGAATGATGTATGTATATATAAAAAATATTTTGGTTTAGACGATGTTGCCTATGAGTGTAGTTGCCCAATCACAGCAGCAGAAATAGATTTCCGAAATTCAAGTTCACGAAATGTGTGTCTGTAGTAAATGGAAAGGGGAAAAAGAATTTATGAAAATAGCTCTTGTTATTGTGTTGTAATTTATAGCACAGGAAAAAGGAGAGTGGGTATCTCAAACTAACATTTTGTAATGCAGTTGAACCTGCCCGAACAAGTATCTCGTGTGGCGATCTATTTTGGTCTCTCTCGTTTGTCGTATTTCAGGGTTGTCGCGCACGCGTTCTAGTAAAAGTATTTGTTTGAAAATACACCTGCCACTGAAATACTTTCACTAAACGACGTGTGACGTCAGCGAAGCGTCACATTTCCAAAATAGAATTCTATTTTGCTTTATTTACGTTTTCTTTTTCTGGTACGTAATTTCGCCAATTTTTTTTATCACGAGATTTTTGTTTTTTAAGCAAAATAGGTAGGTAACATTTTTGCAGAATATTAGAATATTTAAGACAAAGATATTGTTTTATCTTTAAAAACCTAAAATCCCTAAATCCCTTCGATTGTCTAAGCAATGCCTATAACAGCATTATCATTTAACATCGAAGCAATTATTTAGTAGATCTCTTCCTCAAATCTATTTTACCACGTTTTATTCCTTAATTCTTCAATCTAAAATTTCCTCTTGTTTCAGATCCGAATATCTAATAACAAGAATAAATTGTGATATATCATGGTTGCTTTTATTAAAAATAATGATCACTTTCCTTGACACTCAAGCAACTGCGCACTTTTTTTTCCCAATGTACCAATGTGTCTTAATATCTATTTTCAGAGCCCATTGACGTTAGCAATTACGAGATATTTGTTTAAAGTTGTTATGCTTCGTTAATTTGCTTAACGTCGGTTGGCCATCACGCCATATCCAAAAGCGTCTTCTTCTCCTTTTTAAATCGTTTAAAAAATGTAGATTTATATACAGAGTGATGCGAATAAAAAAAACGTTACGCATGTAATTATATTTTACTTATAATCAATATTTCACGAAAGATTTAGAGGATTTTTTTACGTTGGTTACATTGGATCAATAATTTTGAGGTTATGTTTAAATTATCTGACAACAAATATTTATTACATTAAATAAATATAAACTGTTTTACTTAATAGAATTTAATTATCAATGAAATGTTAGGTACATTTCCTTATTCAATTGAAAAATTGAAGTTTATATAGATATCACTAACCAAAGTTTAATTCCTTGGATTATTAAAAAAAAAATACTAATTACCAAAAAAAAAAGAAACATAAAAACACGTTTCGCTAAGGCGTTCGTTTATTAAAATAGCTCAAGTTAATGAACATTAATTTACCATTTGTTTTCAGTAAAAAAAGAAATGATTTTGCTTTCTTTATCTCAGCCTTGCAGCAATTGTATGACGCGTTAATAACAGATAATTGATTATGACATATAGCGATATATTTATCAAGAAGCGATTTTAGCGAGAATATTATATGCAAATAATTCGTTAAAAAAATATGCATACAAATGTTTATTTAATTTAAATTTATGTCCGAATTTGGATGTTTTTCAATAAATAGCTCATACGTTACCTTAGTCTTTAACTTGAAATCCAAGCAATAATAGTGTCTGTTAGAATGATGGATCTCCTTAAAAGGAAACGATTCTATGTGTTCACGAATACGTTTAGCCTTCAAATTCTGGCAAACATTTCCCCCTATTGTCATGTGGAGTTTTGTCGGTTTTTAAATAAACTTTTGAGTATGTTAACGTGATTCACTGATTTCAAAAATTATTTAAGTTTTAGCAGCACAACAACAATACTTATATTGTTTTTTTTTGCAACAGTATGTGTCTATAATTGCTTCTACATTGGCAATAATTTTATGATAAGGTACTGTTTTTTTATTCTGATAATTAATAGCAAAATTTGGACCTAAACTCAAAATATCTGTAACAGGTGGGGGAAGTGTGGTATTTAATAAATTGCAAATCCATTGCTTTGACATTGAGAGGACATTTTGATTAAGTGGGGGAATATTTTTACTAATTAAATTTTGATTTTTTTTGTTTGTTTTTTGTTTTTTACTTTATTTAATAAAGGTGAAAGAGGTTTATCTCTAATTTTGTCAATTAGATTTCTTTCCTCAGTTCGTATTTTATTTGATTTCTTTGTATTTCTTTATCAACATCTGTGATAGGCAAATTTAACGTTTTTGTATTGAAATTTAAAAAACTAGGAAATAAGTCCATTTTCTTACATTTCAGTAGAAATATTCTTCGGTTCTTCATAGTCCTTGTAGAAGATGCAGCTTCAAAAATTTCTTGAATATTGTCCATAATTTTCTTTTATCTCTTTGAAGGACATCAATGGTAGTATTGCATCGATATTTTCAACCACGGTGATTAAATTGTTTGTGTGTTTCTTATCGTTGCTCCAAGAATTGGAATTGTGAGTTCGTAGTTGTAGCGGATGAATAATTTAAACAATACTCAAGTTGTGAGAAAGTATTGTAATTTACGTTTTTTTTTGTGGTGCACCACAACCTTTTCAATATTAGTAATCATAAAACTAAAAATATACAATATTGTTTTTGAACATGGATTTATATTTTAAATTAATTTTTTTTTACCTGAAACTTGACATTCTTTAAAATTTGTTAAAATTAGTTGCAATTATTTAAAAAATAAAAATGATTTCAAAAATTATTTAAAATTTTGTACGTAATATTTTTCTTTAAATTTATGTGATATGTTTTAGGTGATTTCGAAATATTTCAAATATATGCAATTGTTTTTACGAAGGTTAGTAAAAGGTTGTTTTTAACTCTGTTTGTGGATGTTTAAAAATAAAAATTTTAAGGTAGGTATATAGAGTTAGCTAATAATGAGATTTGTGAAAATTGTTATAAAATTGAAAACTATATGTTTGGTAATTGTGAAATGCCTTTCCGGTCATTAAAAGTGTTTTATTATTTTTAATTTGAATCATTTCTAAAACTGTTCTTGCTTTGTAGTTTTTTCTTTCATTAAAATATCTGTCCTTCGAAAGTCGATTGATTAAATGCAGTTTGATCTATCCAATATATATGCTACCCCAATTTTTACAGGGGATTTTATAAATAACATGGGTCTGTTTGAATTTAGGGATGATGCTTTTTTGACTTTGGAAGGACAGAGATATTAATGAAGGAAAAAACTTACAAAGCAAGAACAATTTTAGAAATGATTCAAATTAAAAATAATAAAAACTCTGTTAATGACCGGCAAGGCATTTTACAATTATCAAACGTATCTTTTCAATTTTATAATCATTTTCACAAATTTCTTTATTAATGCTGTATACCCTAAAATTTTTGTTTTCAAACATCTACAAACAGAGTTATAAACAACTTTTTACTTACCTTTATAAAAACAATTACATATATGTATAACAAAGTAACATTCCACTTACATTTTAAAATAACTTAAAACATGTCACATAAATTTAAAGAAAAATATTACGTACAAAACTTTAAATAATTTTTGAAATGTTTGCTTTTTAAATAATTATAACTAATTATAACAAATTTTAAAGAGTGTGAAGTCCCAGATAAAAAAAAAATAATTTAAAATAAGGTAAATGTACCAATTGCTGATGCTGACCTTGTCCTAATTACTCACACCTTTCCTGTACTTATAAATCCATTTTCAAAAGCAATTTTGTATATTTTCAGTTTTATGATTACCAATTGGATTCCAATTCGATATTTTTAGTGATGTGTAATACTGCTATTTTGTGTTAGCATTTACAATCTGCTACTGCTCCTTTTGGTTAGCAATTTAAAAAAAAGCTACTATTTGTTGTAACAATCTTATAAATCCTTGATACTAGAATCTAATCTTCAAAATATCTGTAATCACACAAAAGTCATTACTTTGTTACATTTGTATAAATTTTATGTAGGTGTTCCACCGGATATGGAAATAAAATATTAAAAAAAAGTTTGACATTTAAAACTTTTTTTAATATTAATATTAATATTATTATTTGAAAGTGCCGAAAGGGAAAATTTACACAATTTTGTGACATCACCAGGAGTTGTTGTTTTCTTTTCCTGTTATTGTGTATTTCATTTCTTTTATTAGAAAAAGAGTGTTAATTCCAAAAAAGTTTTTTTTGTGTGGGAGGAAACATTTGATTCTAGCAATATAACAATGTTAAACAAGGAACAAAATTTAAAAACATAGGTAATATACTTGAAATAATTCAAATTTATAAACGTAAAAACTCAGTTAATGATAAAACAGATATACCATATTTCACAAAACTATATAACTTAATTTTATAGTTAAATACAATATTTTTTAAAGATGTATTTAATTACAAAATTCAATTTTTAATATTCTACTAACAACAAATAATATAATAATAGCATACTATATTGAAACACAACGTTTAAATAAAACATAATGATATATTCAAAATCCTAGTAAACAAGACAATTATGTTTTTGTCATTTATTAAACAAACAAAAATATTTATAATTTACACCATTTACAATTTATATTTTTTTATGTGTATACTTGAAAAAGCTTTTGAAATGAAAGTTAGACGTTGCTGTTAATGTACATTTCCATATTTTTACGATCAACCAAACCAAGAAAAAGAAGAAATTAAAATATACAGGGTGATTCTCAATATATGCGACAAACATTAAGCGCTGATTTCTGGGGTTATTTTGATTGTAAAAGTTCATATGAACATATGTCCAAATCGCTTAGTTCTAAAGTTGTACAATGTTTAATAGTAAGTTAACATAATTAATGTTTTTATTATAAATTAACAAAATAATTAGTAAAACAAAATTAACTTATACTAACTGTTGAAAATCACCGCCCCCAACTGCAATACAAGCTTCTCTCCTCCGTCGTATTGACTGGCGAGTCCGCTCTAAAATACCAGGGGTATTTCGAATTGTTTGAAAAGCTGCGATAATACGATTTCTCAGTTCATCGACATTTTCAATGGGAGTCATATAAACTAATGATTTAAGGTGACCCCAGTGAAAAAAGTCCAAAGAATTTAAGTCTGGAGACCGAGGAGGCCACGGTTGTGGACCTCCCCGTCCTATCCACCGATCTGGATACGTATTGTCCAAAAACTCGCGAGCAACTAAACTAAAATGCGCTGGAGCACCGTCATGCATACAATACATTTGTAATCTTAATTGTAATGGAACTTCTTCAAGCAGTAGTGGTAGCTCCTCTTCAAGAAAATTGCGGTATACCTCACCATTTAACCGCATCGGTCAAAAATGTGGACCTATCAAGTGATCTTCAACAATTCCGGCCCACACATTTACAGAGAATTGATATTGATGACGGGCATTCATTAGTTCGTGCGGATTTTCTTCGGCCCATATGTGATTATTATGAAAATTAATAATCGCGTTTCTAGAGAAAGTAGTATCGTCGGTGAAGAATATTTGAGCCAAATAGTCAGGATTTTGTGCGATTTTGTGTTGCACCCGTTGAATATGATATGGGTACAACAGTTGATCTTTCAATATTCTCCAAACTGTGGCCTGACTAATGTTTAAAGCAAACGCAATTTTTCTGGTGCTTGTAGTAGGATGTTCCTCAATTCCATTTCCTCACCATCTCTTCTTGTGGAGTTCTCACCGTAGATGGGTGCCCGTTATCAGTCGTCCGTTTTTTTAAAATATCCCGTTTCACTAAGACGTTGGTGAAGACGGGCAAATATTGAATGATGCGGAAATATACGGTTCGGGTATCGTTCTTCATAAAGACGTCTAGCAACACGCGAATTTCCATTGACAAGACCGTAAACGAAATGCATATCACACATCTCAGCATTCGTGTAATTCATTTTAGAAAACAGAAACTGGCAATAAACTGAATGAATACACTAACTATTGACAAATATTGAAATGACAAATAAACAATTCCCTCTCAACACAATAGTTTTTGAAGAACCAACTGTGATATTATATCGTGTTAGGCATAATTCGACTTTGCTGAATACCAAAACTGCTATAGAACTGTATGAATAGAAAACAAGAAACCTAGTTACTTTGTGGCTATACCTATTATTGAAATGTCTTTCTTGCCTCAAAGAAAAGATATAATAAAATTATTGCAATTACTGTTATTAAAAGAAAAGAAAACGTCACACCTCATTACCAAAATCAAACAACGTTAATTTCTTTATCTTGGGAGTTACTGAAATAGTAGATAATCCCAGCACGTTGTATATTGTTTATAAATAGATTATACTGCGAGTATATGCTTACAGAAATGTCGTTGATACGTCCGACGCACACCTCCTGGCGTCAATCTAAATTTGTTTCGTGAAAGTGAAACTAACTATTGGAACACTCATGCAGTATATATTCATTCATAAAATTACTGTGTTATTTTGTGGGAGTTAATTGCTGTTGGTAGCTGTACGCATATTGTGACGTTTAATTTTTTTGTTTTTATTAGTATGTTTCACTTTGCTGTTATTGGAAATTATAATCAAAGCCACGATGTTGCTATCGACCTGCTGTTGTCATTCCCTATCAGCTATTCAGGGTAAATTGTCTAGTTTATTTTCATCAATTAAAATCTAGTTACCCCAAGCTGCTCATAAAAATTATAATTGTAAAATATGCAACAAATAAATTAAAGAGAAGGTGAAATAAGATATGATTATATTGATAAAATGTAAAAACGCGTATATTTTTAAATGTTTTAATGCAGTATAGATTAACATTTTAAATACTTTTCGCAATTCCATTCATGATAACATCACCAGTTTAATAACGTAATTTATCGGCCTTCGAATTTCGCAAAATAATATCTGAGATTGACAAATCTTACTCATACGAATATAATATATGATTAGCTTCCTTTCCATGAGTTTCATACAATTGTTGAGAAGGTTAACGTTATCCGAAGAATTTCAAAATCTGCAATTTATAAACAAATTCTGATGAGGACGAGCTAACTACGAATACATAAATACACATTCATATATAGATATGTAAAAATATCAAATCGTGTTCGGTATGTTTATTAATAATATGTGTTGTTGCATAATCCTTTAATAAAAGCATTTTCTCGTTTGATTTAACATCTGTTATTTTAAGTTGTTATTCAAAATTTAATTTTCACAATAACGGCGATGATGTTTTTTTTTTCGAATAAAATATATTTAGCTGGTGTGTTATCTCACATAATTATTATCAGTCCCTGTTTCTATAGCATCCAAAATTTTAAATAATATTTTTAGATGGTGAGTATAAAGAGTTATCAATTAATAAGAAATCTTATTTCAAAATATTTTGAATTTACACGGATATCTATTTGGAGATTTGAACAACAGTTAGTATGACTAATGAAGTAATTTCCAATACATCTATCCATGGTGATAATAAAATCTCCAATGCAATCGCTCGTTCTCTAAGAATTGCAGCACCAATCAATGGAGTGACGTAAAATTTTGCATGGATTTGCCCGAAAGGGTTACCTTCACTTATTTTTAGTGTTCTTACATTTGAAGTACGCACTGTTGACGTCATTGTTTTGTATCCCCAACTCTTTAAACGTGGAGTTTGTGAAAGGTAGAAATACACGGTATTGGTATTTCTACCTGGAAGATACTTGGGCATTTTCCCAACCTTTCGAAGTACTTGGTTCTAAGCCCATATATTCCTATTCCAGTTCCCTCAGCCGTTTTGTAGTCATCAGTATACCATTTGATAGCATTTCTATTCATTTTCAAGATGGTATTATGATCCGATTCGCGCTTGGTACTAAGCTTTGTGGTGAATTTCTTCACGAAGCTAAATTTTTTTGACATGTCATCTTGGGGCATGTTCCAGGTTTGACCGCCATCAGGAGATTGAGGCATATGCCTAGTCGTTCCTTCCTTGACCATTCTGAGTGTGGTTCTTTTTGCCGTAAGATCTAATGCTACCTCGATAGCTGCTGTTGGGCAAATTCTCATAGCCCCAGTTCTGCTACGCATGCTAGTTAATCTTTGCATATTCGAGAGATTAATTGTCGCCGTGGTCTGATTAGTTCTTCTGATCCAAGTTACTGATGCCTAAATGCTGATCAGTCTTACTAACGCTGTATACATCCAAAGTAGTATTTTTGGTTTGCGTCCCTAATTTTCTTTGCACAGTTTCCGCGCACCATCAGGCCTTGTTGGTTACTCCAAGTTCATGTTTGTTCCACAGAAGTTTATTATCTAGGGTAAGACCTAGGTATTTAACCTCCGTTCTCCAATCTATAATTTACCAAATAAAAAAAAAATAGTTAACCAGTGTCATTAATAATGAAAAGATCAACATAATTTAATGTGAAATTTATAGATAATGAAAGTCAATCCTTCATTACCGAATGGATGTACAATGTAGTAACATATTTAATTAGAAATTTGCGATACGATTTAAACACGGACACCCATTTGCTGGGTGACTTTGTCACAGACGATGATTTATGAAATACGGTGTAGGATAAGTACTGCCATTGACTTGAAACTAAAATTTTGTTTTACTATTATCATATAGGGCCGCAAAAAAAGTACTTTACCTGAAGCAACATTGACAAAACCATATTAGGCTATCGTTCTAATGTTTGTATAACTTTTCTTGGTAATACTTCGGCATACTGCTAATAGAAAAGGTACTTTACTTGAAACGAAATAGTGTTTGCTTAACTGTAAAAGCCTGCTTGATTTAAAAAAATCGAAAGGTAAGCTAAAATAAGTTTCAGATTAAGCACGGTTTATTTTACCAAAATTGAAATGCCTACGCGACACTCTTTTTGGTCGATTATAATATTGGTAAACTCAATCCGAGGACGGTTTGGATAACCGAATACTTTAGACACTTTCAGGCGAGTTATGTAAACCATTTTTTCCCACGATAAAAAATCCTTAATATTTTTTTATGAATATATTTGTTCGCCGTTTGCAGCACTATTTTGACGGACTAAATATGACAATTGAATTGACAAGAGTTGTGGTAATATTTGACGCCGAACATAGGAAAATAAATAGATTTTAGTAAAAGCCTACTACTATTTATTATTTATTTTTTATTTCTCTTCTCCCAAGACTTAATTATTAATTAGTTTTTAATATGTTTATCTTTTAGCTATGACTTTTAAAATTTTTGCCTATGCTTTGCACGGCTCTGAAGTTGGTTAGTCAGCCGAAACATGTTAGCCAATAATTACCTGTAATATTTTGATTGAGTTTTTTTTTTCTTACCTGTTGGTTTCCTTATCACTATTTACTATTTCTTTCAGTGAATACATAATTTGTCATCCAAATATTGTTATTTTTAGTATAAATAATATGTTTTAACTGAAGAAATAGTTTTAAATAGCGTCAAAGAAATATTTCTTTGATTTCAACAGTTTTTTTTCTCAGTGTACATGCTTTTCCTTGTTATAATGATTAAACCATATTTAAAATAGGCATTATAAATTATTTTACTAGTTGGTACTTATCATTTAAAATCTGAATAAGAATATTTGAATGTAATGCAATATTAATAACAGATGAATCTAAGAGCACCGCCAATGCGTAAGCTATTGCGAAAAATAACGGTTCGATGCTCCTAGTCGAACAAAGAAGTTAAACAATATGAACCTCATCGCTTCGCTTTGAAATATTCCATGGAATTTGTGCGCGCATATAATTTTTATATACAGGTGTGTGAAGCGCACCAGGTGGTTCCCACTACAGTGTTTATACGGATAATCGAAAAACTTGTATGTACAACATTCACCGCGTACGGGAATGTCCTTGCTCTATTAATTATGTCCGGTGTCTGGAAATTAAATAACATACCCGTGTTATATTTAAATTAAAAAAAATTATTCGGCAATGTTGGTATTTTTATTTCAAAGATGGGTAGGTACTAAAATCCTTCGAAAAGAAATCTCTATTGTGAGAAATTAAATTCGGCAACCAAACAAAAATTTGCAAGTAGGTATTACAACACGGCACATGGTTTTACATATCTTTAATTACTGAATGAGTAAATCCTAAGCCATATTACATAATCTAACGATTCACATTGCTTTTATCGGTTCTCTTATATCCACAACGTCAGAGATTTTTATTGGCTATTGTGGTATTTGTAATCTCTACAATCTACGTTTGCAGCCTGTGCAGTTCATTCAGGAAGCATATCTAAATACCATATTTTAGCTGATGTAATTTTAAAATCAGATCAGTCAGTTTATATTTCAGATTGGGGACATTGAGAAAGCATGTTATTGGATTCGTGGAATGAGAATCTGTTGTCAAATTGATGAAGCAATTCGGCAACGAAATTGGTATTTCCTAACGAAAATCTGTCATTTTTATTTTGATCATTATTTATTGATAATAATATTTAGTGTTGTGTTCAGATTATTATTTATTAAATACCATGAACTTTCCTACGATTCTTTTTGGCAACAAACGTCAATTAAGTTAATTGAGCGTTCGTTGACGTTACATTTGTTAAAGAAAACCGTAACCATGTTATTTTTTTTTCGAATTAAGAATATGAAGTCATTCATTTTGTTTACGGATTGTGTAATGGAAACGGACGGATGGCTATTGATGAATATCGTCGGCGATTTTCCCACAATGTCCATCGCTGTTTAAAAGAAACAGGCAAATTTCCTGCTGTTATTTTGGAACGTCCCGTACAACAACAAATTGCTCAAGAAGACGCAACACTTAATATGATTGACGGTGAACCTTTTACTACTGTCCGAAGAATAATAGCCAACAGACTTAATTTAGGCCGCATAAGAGTATAGAGAACTTTACACAATTTCGGTTTGTACCCGTACCATATCTTACCTGTACAAACCTGCCGACTACGTAGCAAGACTTGAATCTAGTCGCTGGTTAGTGGAATCGAAGGCTTTGTCGGAAAATATTGTTTAGGGATCATTAGAGACGAGACCGGATTATATGCAAAGAAAAACTGGAATATATGCATCGATTTTTGAGAAAATATGCATAAACCTGGGGATATATGCAAAAAAATTGCGACAATGAGCAAAATTTTTACATAAAATAAATAAGAGCAGAAATTTAAACATTAACTTTATTGCACAACATTTTTTTCACAAAATATTTCTAAAACAATTTATAATTAAATGTTTTTCAAAATTGTGTAAAAGAAAGTTTTGTCTTCTATCAGAATACATATGTTTCGAAATAGAAAAGCTTCTTTCAACATCCACAGATGTAATTGGTGCATTTTTTAACTTTGCGATACATTCTAAACTAAAATTAAAGTCGAAATCGTTTACTGTTTCACCTTCCAAAATTTTCTTAACTTTCTTCAATTTCAAATACCCCGCATTTTTATTTATCACTTTTTTAAATTTATCGTATATAGAATTACCTATTCTACCCTTAACCTTCTTACATAGCATATCAAATTCATCTACTATTTCAACTGATTTCGAGAGCGGCATCCCTTGCGTTTCTAGTTTACGAATGAAACTTGAAACAAAGCTATAATTTGACTTAACATACAAAAGGTTTTGTAGCAATTCTGTTGATGTTAGTATCTTTTTACAGTTTTCTAGAGCAATGCAGTCAGCAGTGATTTCAAGACACATTTCTTATTCCTTCAAAATTATCGGCGAAAAAAATTGCAGCCTCTAACCATGTACCCCATCTCGTAATAATCGGTTCAAGAGGCAAGTTAACACCGGGAAGTCGCTCCTTATAAAATTGGATTCGTAAAGGTGCTTTTAAAAATACTTTTTTGACATTTCTAATTAAATCATTAATCAAAGGGAATTGATTCCTAATGTCTTCGGCTACATGATTGAACCTATGAGCTAAACAAATGGTATGAATAATGTTACTATAAAAAAAATCAATTTTGCGCGGTTTTTATCATGTATGGTCGTCGGATAACATTAGCAAAATTTTTTCATAAGGTGTACTTCCAGGTAAAAAGAAATTTGATAAACTTTCTTGAACGAATTGGGCAATTGTCACATTATTAGTTTTTTGAAGTTCTTTACAATAAATTAAATATGATTTATCTACAATATCTTCATGAAGAATTCCAAATTCCAATTCCAAACAAATGGGCAACATAACGGCCACACTTATCCGTACTTTCATCTGCCATGATATAAATAAAATTATTCCCTACCAATTGTTGAATTTCTGCTATTGTTTGCTGGTAACAAGTTGTGACATAATTTTTTCGTAAGGTAGGTACTTTCGTCAGGTATATTATGTTTAGAATATTTTTGCAGAAATGATTTCAAATTAACATTGTTTAATCTTGCTAATGGTATGTTAGACGAAATTAATACGTTACACAGATCCGCATTATATTCTTCTTGTTCTGAGTTTCGTGAAGTTGATGTTACACATTGACACATATATTGCTGCACACATGCGGATCGCTTTAGTTTTTCACATTTTCCAATATGTGATGGAGTTTTAGCGTGTTGATCAATCAGGTATTTTCTCTCAGAAGACACCTACAACCACAATTGTCATTTTATATCGAAAGTTAAAGAATTTAAAAACAATTCTAAAGCTTTTAGTAAAATTAAACTTACCAGTTTACTGCAGGCTCGACAAAATATTTTGTCGCCATCCTTTACCAGTTCAGGACATGGCTTAATCCATAAAGAAATTTTGCTCGCTATACTCACTGTATGTACGCACAGTATTTAAAAACGTAACACAATTACATGCTGTTTCGCTCAAATATATTCAATGAATGAATAGTTTATTTGGGAATTAATAATAATAAAACGTATTTACCACATCCCTACTGCTAGGCGAAATTAAACACGTGCAGTTCTTGGAAAAAAGTATTAGAAGAACCAATGTAAAAGATTTATCGTTCTGAGAATTGTCGGTTGTCGATCTACATTAGGAACTACTAGGAATTTTTACTAATAGAAAGGATAAGAAAAAGCTTAAATATGCAATATATGCAAGTTTTGTAAAAATATGCATAGAAATGCCTAAATATGCAAGATATGCAATCACTAATTAGCGCTAATTAACTTCAATTAGTGTAATACGTCTACATATAGCCTATGATTAAAGATATTCAAAATATAAAATATATGCACTTTGAAACCTAATTAGAAGTTGGTGTGTGTACGTATCAGAAATTTAAAAGTCTACAATAAAGCCCTTCTACCGAAGTGGTTGCATTTTCATTAATTTATTTGAGAAAGAACCATAACATATTTTTATTGCTGGAAGAATATTTTATACTATAAAAATAAAAAGAAAGATTTGTTTTACAAAAAGGAAAGAATTTGCACTCAATTATCGTAAAACACTTGTAAATATATGTATGTATCACTTCAATTAAACATTATTTTACTAGAATCGTTGCTTTTATTACTGTAAGCTGTTCAGAATTTTTGCAATAAAATTAGCATAAAAGCGCATAAATTTATATATTTTTCTAATCTATTTTCCTATTTTCTTTAAAACATATTTAATTCAACCGTCTTGACGTACACATTCTTCGCCTACGATAAATATCATCACCAGTGAAGGTTATGATTGTTTTTGTTTTTGTTTAGATACGCATAGATTTTTCTACGCGATTCTAAGGTTATCGTGAAACATCCCGTACCGGGGAAGGCACTTCACCCAAACATTCCGGTTAAAGATTTCATCACCTAGATTATTATGAGACCGCTAAAAAAGTTACATCATCGTCGTCATCACCAGTAGCGCGTTTGCAGCGCCACCCCCATCCTCTGTTGAGTCTTCCCCGACGCACGGTCATACGTACAGACTTGCCCGGAACTATAAAAACGCGCCACCTTGTGCTACTGTAACCATTAACTCACTCCGTTCAAAGCAGCGGCATTCGGTGTCTTTTGAAAGAAAAGTCGCGTTCTATTTTCGTACGAATCAGTCGTTTCGACTTTCAGTGAGCTTTTAGGCAGGTATATATAGTCGCGCTAAACGAAAGCCGAAGGATTAACCTTGAGACATGGAAGAAACACACGTGGACGAGAAAATTCAAGAGATCATGGATTACAGCTATTTTATCAGTCCATTGTCTTCGCGGAGAAGACCGGCTTTAACTAGGGAATTAAGTGAGTTAATAATTTTAAATATTTCAGGAGAATGAAGAGGAATTGTTCTCCGAGTGAATGGTTGAAAATTTAAAGTAAAAATAATTAAAATTTAAATATACATTTCAAAATTTTAAAACTTTATGTTACAAAGCGATGGTGAATTTTCAGTTTAATTCATTTTATAGATTTTTATATATATAACACAACATTCAATCTGTAGTTTAACTACATTTTAAGTCTTTTATCTTTTTTATATTTTATATGTTATAATTTTATTTTTAACATCATTCTGAAGATGACCCAGCTGGGTCGCAACATTTAAGCCAAACAAATAAATCAATTTGAGATTGAGTATTATTCTTTTCTTTTATCTTTTACAATTTATCACTTACTCAATTGGACAAATTACTTGTTGAATGGGTGCTGTAATACTATCGACTATTACCTACTAGCCTAGTTGTTCATTTGAATATCTTTACATTTTCTTGATATTGATTATTTATTTATTCATTTTTTATGTATTTATTTATTTTCTTATGATGCAACAATCGTCTAATTTGGGCCATTATGTTTTTTAATGCACAACAATTAAAATTATTATTTTAATAAATAAAATATTTACTTTTATGCAAAGATGAATTGATTTCAATACTCGAACATTACTATTTCAACACAGAAAAGAAAAATTAATTTAGTGCACAAAAAGTCCTTATATATAGCACACTTAAATCATATCATGTTTAAATTAACTTTCCGGATAGATGTTAGTAGATTGATTTTTAGATTAAAGAAAAAAACAATTTATTTGACTCCAAGAATTATATTGCAAAGTGCAATATGGAATTCAATAATAAATGTCAATAATTACAATGCGACAGTAACTGTAAATATTACCAAAACATGACAAGCTGTGTGAAATGAGTACTAAATACAGTGAAACCTATCTACAGCGCACATTTGCAAGACTTAGGGATTTCTCCGTTGCGGAGGAGTATCTGCTGGTGTATGAATCAAAATAAATTCATTAAAATAATTTCTTGTCCAATAAAATAACTTGTAACTTTAAAAAATGTTGAATAATTTATTCTTTTCAAATTAAATATTTAAATATTACAGTGAGAATGAAGATGTGCAAGAAGGTTTAATTCACATAGACTTTTGGTAAAAGTAAATATCAATAATTAGTCACATTTAACTTAAATTTTGATTAATTCCATTGGATAATAATCGGATTACCCTTAATTAATTAATTTTTTAAAATAAACATTAAGGGACTATGGAAATATTTCCTTTAAAGTAAGTAATTTAAACATTTAATGCATTGATAATAGTAGGATTGTAATTATTTTATTTCAATTATTGATTTTCATTTATTAAAAATCACACACAATAATCACTACTCAAAATTATAGATCACAGATAACCACTCTCTCTCTGAATTTAACCCCATTTTTAAAAAAAATATTTGTATGGTCTTTTATTGAAATTTGATTATTATTCAATACAATTAAATATATAATATTTTTATTATTATTATTATAATAAATTTAAATGTTACTAATTACTGATATTTACTTTTACATATATCTAATTAAACAATATTACCAACAATCTGTGTAAATTAAAGCTTTTCAAAAAGTTCTTTTATATTGCACGCTTAAATCATAGCCTGTTTGAATTGGTTTTCCGGATGGATGTTAGTAGATTGATTTTTAGATTAAAGAAAAAAATAGTTTCTTCGTTTCCAAGAATTCTTTTACAAAGTATAGAGAAATCAATAATAAATTTTAGGAATTACAATGCAACACCAGCTGCAAATATTACCAAAACATGACAAGCTGTGTGAAATGAGTACTAAATATAGTGAAACCTACCTACAGCGCACGTTCGCGAAACTTACGGATTTCTCCGTTGCAGAGGAGTATCGGTCAGTGTATTAATCAAAATAAATTCATTAAAATAATTTCTGGTTCAATATAATCTTTGTCAATTTTTTCATTGAATTCAATTAAAAGAAACTTAAGTTTAATAATTTTTTTTTAATTTAATATAATATAATATAATATGATATATAATTATAATGATAGTAAAAGTTTAATTTACACAAATTCCCGGTAATATTATTTAAATAGATATATGTGAAAGTAAATATCAGTAATTAGTATCATATAAAATAAATTTAGTTAATTTCATTGCACAATAATCGGATTACCCTTAATTAGTTCCTTCCTTTAAAGTAATTACTGTTTATTATAGAAATATTTCTGTTAAAGTAAGAAATTTCTAATATTTAAATATATTTCCCTCAATTGAATTGATAATAGTTGGTTTGTAGGTAATTGATTTATTTCAATTATTAATTTTAAATTTATCATTCTCACACGATGTAAAAGTTGTTAATTCACCACAAATGGAAGATCACAGATAACTTCGCTCGCCCTGAAGTACCTCACTTTTAAAGGAAACATTTGTATATTTGTAATTTGATTATTATACGATGCAATTAAGCAAAATGAATAAAAATGTTACTAATTACTGATATTTACTTTGGCATATACCTAATTAAACATTATCAACAGTCTCTGTAAATTAAATCTTCTTCTGTGCCTTCATTATTGTAATATTTAATTTGAAAAGAATAAGCCATAAAACAAAAAGAAAACATTCAAACACACGAATTAGGTATGAGATGTAAAATTATATTGAGCTCTAAAAAAATAATTAATTAGGATATTATCTAGATATAATATCAAAAAAAATGTGTAAAGCACATAAGCTTTAATTTCACTTCTTTAAATTTAGCTTAATCAAAGTGTTTATACTCGCCCACAAACTTCATATTGCTTAAGCCTTAAACCAATGACGTCAAGTTCTTGAGGTACTTCCATATATTTTTTTTTCCATGAATGTTGGGAGCTATGCGAGTACAATATTTTTTTTGCATTGTTTATGCAGATGTGGGCAAGGCTTTAGGAATGTGTACAGCACCCATTTATGCCCTGTCATAGCAATCCTTTCGAAGCTCCTATACGTCTCTTTTCTTTTACTAAAGTTCCTATACAAATGCCAAACACTGATGCTTCTTATGGTATAATAACCCTATCTATTCAAGTCTATTTAAACTGTTAATTAATTTCAGCTAAAATTCGCCTATCTGGCTCCGAAGGAAGCGATATCCTTGGCGAAGGATGCCCAATGAACTGACGTCCCATTCGAAAAGATCGATATTCGATAGAAGACGGTTCCATCATGACGCTTAAAGGCGCAGTTCTAGGATCGCTTTGCAATATATACCAACGCAAGGTTACCCGCCTCTAGTCAAAACCTTAAAGGAATTTACTTACAAGATACACCAACCTCCTAATTGGGAGAACAGCGAATTACTGATGTTGAACGGATCACAGGATGGAATCAGTAAATCCATCGAATGTGCATCCAAGAAGGCGAACCTGTGCTAGTTCAAAATCCGTTGTACGCAGGATTGAAATTATTGTAAGTACTTGTTATAGAAAAAAAAAAAAACATAATACATTGGATCGTAAAACTGCAATATGAACACCTTTGTGTTAAATACAAGCAATGCTACTGAAATGATTGGCATAAATGATATATATTAATAAGATACTTTTTAAATAAATATAGGCGATAGGAAAAGTGTTTATATTCTAATTATTAAATAGTATTTATTAGTTTAATAGTAATTGCGTCTTTCGCGATCTAATATCGACGTATGTTTAACGGTTAACGCTCGAATCATCATCCACTACTAAGTTAATTGGTAAAGCGCTTCGTCCGGCAAACGGGGGAAGTAGGTTCGTCCTGCGAGAAGAGAAAGATTTTTCTTGAAAAAATCCTCCTTATTACAGTTATAGCAGAAATACATTACTTTGTTAATTTCTCACTGTAAAAGCTGCAATCCTGTCTCTATACTTGCTCTGTTTTTCTTCATTTGATTCAATTATTAGTTTTATTTACCTTGCTATTATGTTGTCTGGTTTACTTTTTGTTTATCATCACTATACATATTGAGTTGGGTATTCATTAGATATTGAGGTATGTATATCATCAGCGTACCTTTTCGCCTATTTTAATTTCATTCATCCTCCCATAGTTTATTTTCATTTTGTTTTATTTTCTTTGTTTCTTTTATAGTGTATCCAGCACTAATAACGAAACATAAAGGTCAACACAAACCTGTCTATTCCTACTTCCGTTTAACCGTTTGAATTATTCATTATTTGTTCTGATGTGTTTCTATGTTATCTTCCATATTTGTCTTCTACTGTTGCTAGTCTATTTCTCTATTTTTCTAAAATGCTCTATGTACCTTGCTTCTGATCCCGGTGAAGCGTTTTAAGTCAACGTAGATAACGAGATATACACATATGTATCTCTGTTTTTGTTAATTAATTTCTCATTGATCTTGATGTTTTATTGAAAATCTCTAAAAACCTCTTGCTAGTATGTACCTCGCCTGGTAGAATTGTCAATGTATTTCCTTGATAATGTTTGTTTCACTTCTGAAAATCGTAGTATTATTCCTGTGCTCTAATCCGTGAACATTTCGTAGTTTTATTCTTTATTATAAACTTTTGTAATTCACTGGCCCCTCTTATCCTATGTATCTTAGTATCTCTCATTTTTCGCTGTGCTTTTTCAGTTTTATTCCTCAATTGCTTCTGTTATTTCCTTATTTGTAATCAACCCAAATCAGTTCCTCTATGCACTGCATTTGTGAAGATTCAGTGACGCAAATATAGTCACAGTTATGAGGTACATTATTCACATTTACGGTTAGTTTTGAGTTAGAAGGTGTTTGATCCTGTCAGGATGTTAAATGAATATAAAATTGTCAGAATATACATTTTTTTTGTAGAACTGATTACATACCAAAGCTGATATTAATAGAAAGAAGAAAAAAAAATCTTTACATTTGTGTTCTAAATTTTAAAGTTTACCCACTTAATAATTCGAGTAACTTCATTCTAATGTAAGATTTCCTTCAATTTTTCTTCTTTCTATTAATATTAATTCTATTTTGTTCCATATAAAAAAAAATATGACAATTTTATATTCATTTAACAACCTGAAGAAGGCTCAAGTTGATCGATCAAGTTGTTGTATGAATTGAATATAAACACTTGTTTTGTTTTCACCAATAAATATTCGAGAGCCAACTTTATTCAAGAGATTATTTATGTGATGTTTTTAACCTGATTGTTTTTGATTTTTATTACGACGAAAAACTTTGTTTTTGCAAAACATTGCATACGTTTCAATCTGAAAGGTCAAAAAATATTATGACAGTATTACAAAATGTGTAGAAAAATCAACGTTAAAACATATATTCGTTGGCAAAACTGGCAAATAATTTCAAATTATATTCATCATTATACAAATTAGAACGAAATGCGTAATAATGAAAGCTTAATGTCGATTTAGGCTAGCAATTTATTGGGATAGTTCTCTTTTTGATCAAATATTTTGCATAAATTATACGTACATTCCTTAAGAGAAATATATTTCCGATTTAATAACCAATTGGACTGCATTTCTCATCGTCTGACTCAATATTTTGATGTAGTTAAAAGAAATAAAAGATTTTGTAATGTTGGAGCAGTTTTATATTAACATTATTGCAATTTCGTATCTTTTCGGTTCAATTAATGTGGTTTTAGTATACATATATATATATATATATTATTTCCATCAACTGTGACTTTCAAAATTTATCGTTTTGAACAGCTGAGTTAGTTTTATTTTTTTTTATAGTAGTAGATAATTGCGATATCAGTTGTCTATTTATTTATTTTAAATAATACCAAACATATATTATCAGTTTAATACATTACATTAACATAACAGTAATTCAGTAATGTTTAAAGCAATAGAGCTTATTAACGAAAAATCATTATTTGTGCATGTGACCCTGAATCCAGTAATTTCCAGTTCTTTTTTGATAAGACCGTACTGTAAAATATAAATTATTCACACCAACCTTGTCGAATCTGTGGTATGTGAAAGTATTGTATTTTAAGATCACAAATTAGATAAATTACAGGTTATTTTTTGTTAAACTTTTCTGGAATACGTCCAAAACATATGTACCTACAAAATACTTGGATGATATAATACGTTTTGTTTATAATAATGAATATGTACCACCTATTTATAGCGCAATTTTATTCGAAAATTCTACAATATCACAAATTTATTAGAGACATTTTGCGTATAAACACCAAGACCACTTATTCTTTTAAACTGCAAACAATCTCTTAAGATTGAGCAATCTGTTATTCAGTTCTATCTATGCAATAGCTATCACGAAACAATTTTGCTAATATTATTGAGGCAGATTTCTTATCACGGAACGCCGAACGGCTATGTAAATCCGTTAAAGGAGGTAGTTTATTGACTGCTCCTTGTTTATGAAAATGAAAATAGAATATACGCTGATGACGATCTGACATCAAAGGTTCAAGATCAATAGCGTTAGTATACACATTATAATGAGGAAACAACATCGTGGCAATTTTATTCAATTGGCCGTGATTTGATAATCGCACTTGATAAATAATTTCGTACAGATGGATATTTTGGGAGGTCATTGCAGTTCAATAACTTGTTTGTTCGTCCACGTAATTGAAACAATTTGTTGTTGTTATTTTTAGATCAGCCCGTATAAATCGCCACTGTTACCAGTAGACCAAGACCAATACGGAATGATTCCAGAATTATTACGACAGCAATTAGAAAACTGGAAACAGAAGTGCGTTCTAGACGATACGCTGAAGATGCCAAAGATTATATACATCAATCCGACAGGTATGACGAATCATGAATTGTTGCTTTGCGAACATCATCCATAAAATGTCTCTTTGATAGGTTCTAATCCGACTGGTACGACCATGACCTTGGAGAGGAAACGCGAAATCTACAAAATCTGCTGCGAATACAATGTCCTCATCCTGGAAGATGACCCTTACTTTTTCATGCACTTTTTGGATGAACTGACACCGTCTTTCCTTTCCATGGATACTGAAGGAATCGTGTTGCGGTTTGATTCGTTCTCTAAAGTACTGAGTTCCGGGATGAGAGTTGGCTGGGTGACTGGGCCGAAATCGCTGATTCAAAATATCGAATTGCATATACAGAGTGCCTCTCTACACTCCAGTACCCTATCGCAAGTAAGCATTTGTAACCTTGAACTTTAACAACATGTAAAAATGTTTTCGTCTTGTTTCATTAATTCATTGATAGACGTAATAGATATGAAATAAATAAATTACAATTTATAATCACTTAGGAAAAGTTGGGATACTTTCATAATGAAAAATTGCACAATTTTTTTTTTGATAGCATAAAGTAATCCCGACTATGAGAACTTGTGTTATTTATAATTTGTTCATATTTTTCTCTAATTACGACATAATTTGAAGATATGTTGTGCGTCACAAGTTGTTTCATTCATAAATTCTGAAGTCAATGTCTGTTTTGTAAGACTGTCACAAGTTAACAATCCTATTCTCGCAGTTTACATCAATAGGCATTAGGCATAGTTTTATTATGCTCGCTTATGAAGTACAGATGGCGCACAAATATACCTGTACCAAATATAATACTAGTATACATATGGTCAAAGATGTATAGTTCAGCTGGCGTACTATAGAGCGGCGCCACTGTAGCTTGTTCGCGGGGCAGTTAAAAAGCGGTGGGGCAAGAGACGTACGAAAATAAGTAGTGGACTAAGCGAACCATGTACTTGATATAGAAGCACTTGAGTATTACAGCTGTGGGTAATCTATTGCTATTGGCAAAATTAAAATTTCCCACCATAATTTTTAGTAATTTAAAACATTCAAGTCTGAATTACCAACGTTTTTGTATTACAATACAATCTTGACCAGTAACTATAAATAATCGCGGCAAATATGAATTCTACTCCCTGGCATATAAATAAGTGGATGGTCTGAGGATCGGATGCTAGGTGTTAGTTCTGCGGTTTATATTTATCCAAGTTATTTTACAGAATGAATGTATGTTTGGAGAGTTGTTCTTGATGAATCCATCTATTATACTTTATCGCTATTTAATTAACGTACTAAGCAGAGATACACTATAATCGGTGATTTTTATTGATGATTTATAAAAATTCCAATTTTATGATTTATTATAAAAAGTCTGCATTTGCACTTGGTTGCATACCTATAAAAATTTCTAGTATTATGTCTCATTTCCAAAAGCAATTTCCTAAAACCAGCGAACGAAAAAAAATGAAAATCTTTCCTAGAAATAAATGCGGGAAATTAGAATTCTGCTAATTTTCTTCTTTTTTTCTGTTTTTTATCATTTTTTTGTTACAAATATATAGTTTGACAGTTCTAACCATTATAAGATATGTGTACAATAATATAAGGTTCAACAATTATATTTTCTATATTGATTCTACAAACAACGAAACAGAAAAAATAATATTTATGATTAATATAAAGTTTATACATATATCCATAGAAATGACAATGTCGATACCAATTGTAACTGGTCATGACGATAAATTATTATTATTATTATTAAAGCATGAAGTTACCTACGATTTTGTATTATATTAATGGTTATTTGAGTACCTTTAAGTTGAAGTTACAGAATATAATTGCGGAAGATTTGAATTTTGTTTACTGGGCTGCGATTGAAACTTGTACTATAATGTTTTAAGTTATATTTTAAGCAAATAATTAAAAAAAATCTTGTTCGATACGCCATCGACTATCCTATGAAAACAGTAAACAATAATTTTGGAAACAAATATGAGTTTATGTTTTTCAAACATCATGGTATTTCTGAGAGTGAATTAATATAGAGACACTTTTTTAATGTTTTCTGATATTTTTATTTCAGTTTTTAGCAAGATAGGTAATATTCTTTCGGTGTTAACTGCAGATACATATATTGACAAGAATTAGCAAAAAAAAACGTAAATTTATGTATCAAGAAACAAAAATTATTTTAAATGTCCACTAGTCCACTAAAAGCAAAAATATTTTATCACCGCAAATAAATCAACAGTGGTAAATAAGATATAATATGTGCTATGAAAAAGTTAATATATAGGCATTTGACGAAATAAAGAAAAGCAAATATTTCGTGTGTAGCTTCGCTTTAACACAAAAATATGTTTTAATTTCATTATAAAACGAATATTAATCCATTGAGCCAATATGTGTGTTTTGGTTTTTGTTTTATTTACTAAATTGTTACTTGTTTTGACTGCTTTAATATTAATTTCATAATAATTTTGTGAAATGACAATTCATTTATGAATGCTCTACCTCTTCGCTGCGCGCGCAGTTAAACCGCTCTCATTCGTCTCGCATCGACTCTTCGGTTATCTTTTATTTTTACGCGTTTGTGCAACGGAAAATTCCACTTACGTTTAATCACGTCAGATCACGTTTAATATTTGTTTGGTCGTACACTTTTCTAAAATTAGCCTAGCTGGGACATCTATAGTACGCTAGCGGAACTATTCTTTGCCCGTATATATATTTATATTGTATTTGCCTGTATTTAAGGTCACTAGAAATATTATAGTAATGCAACCGTCCGCTATATTTAGGCGTTTCAGGCGGCAAATTTAAATATTCTTAGATTCTATTCATTACTTATAAATATCAAATAAATTGTTTTTTTTTATTCTAAGATGATTCTAACCGATGATTCTTGTTGTATGATGCACCTTATTTTAAATAATAATGACAATGACAAGTTTACACTACAAAAATAGTTTACATAAGTTATTACACTGATAGTTCAAACACATATTCCATATATCTGCTCATATCACAATTCTAACATAACTTCTCATAACAAAAATGCAAACTGCTGATGTTAATATTTTAAAAATTATTGATAACAACGCCATTTTTGGACGACGCTGTAGCTATCTTTTTCTACCTTATCGGCTCAATCAGTTGCATTACTTAGTATTTCTAGTGAATTTATCTACACTGTGTTCAAGGTAACAATGATTAGTATGCTGAATATTTCAGATACGGCAAGAGACATAGGTTCGGTTAAATGAGGGGAAATATAACTTATTGATGGATAACCGATTAAAAGCTTACTCCTTTATCGTACTGCTTTTAGTTTCCGAATAATGCTGAAGAGTGTGTCTTGCTTGTATTCTGCTATTATTTTTCCCCCGCGTTATTCGAAAACTAAAATCACTTCCTTAATGTCACACTTTAATGTGGCGTTCTCAAAATTTTCCAAAGCGTTTCGTATCCGTACGGCCATCCTCAACTTATTTTTCTTTTAATATGACAAATTAATTCTTCAGACAAATTCATGGAAAATTGATTTCAATTTGCCTTGTAGATATGGTGGGAGTTTTTGTTACAGTCAACGAGACTGTGTTTCCTTTATCAACGTTACATTTCTTATTTCTCTTCTTCGGCGGCTTTATAAAAGAGCATTTAAGAGCAAATTCAAATTTTTAACTAACTTTGCAAAAGCCGATAAATCTGGATTGGTGATTTTTTGGATATAAACCGCTATAGGAATTTCTAATACGAGTTTTCTCTACTTAAAACAAAAGATTTAAGATCATTGGTTATTTTATTTTAATTTATTATCAATTAATATTAATAATAACCATAGCGCAATTTGTATCAGACGTAGTTTCTGACATATAAATTTTCTACATACGTGAAAAAAAATGAATAAATTTTATAACACCAAAAGAAAAGGGTCCCAATACGGAATATGAATGAGGAATGATTGATTGATCACTTTATTTTATAATATCACTAATTTTAGTCTGATCTCTACAAGTTTGTCCTCGCCGAACACATATAAAAGGTGGTAACCCTAACCAATACTTACCCCAACCACACCCCAACAGACTAAGTTTGTTAGGGTAAGTATTAGTAAGAAAACATGAAAACACTTCTAGTAACAAAATGGCGCCACACGAGATTACCTAGTAAATGTTCGTCAATATCTGAACAATATTTTTCAACATGAGAAAATGTTGAATGCACTACCTGTTCGCCAGTTTTATGCCACTTACATTATTTTCTTCGGAAATGCAAAATTTAACGCATTTTTGAAAATTAAAATTTTCTGTCTAAATTTGAAGAAATATTAAAAAAATCATCAAAATTAACAACTTTTCAAGATCAATTAAAACAAGCTGTTTTCGGTGTATTTTGATTAGCTAGCAGAATTGTTGCACTAGCTCAACTGGTTTGTCAGATAGTCACAAAAAAATCTTCAGTCTTCAAATGCGCCACAAAAATTTGATCTAAATTTGTTAATCGAAATCTAACTAAATCATTTTCAGAGTCTAAAACTATAGTTTTGTATAGCCCTCCCACAGTGAACTTTCGTTTGATGTAAAACGCATTTTTGAAAATTAAAATTAGGTATGCGTTACATTTCAGCTACTAATTTTTTATTTTTCGCCAGTTTTATGCCACTTACATCATTTTCTTTGGAAATGCAAAATTTAACGCATTTTTGAAAATTAAAATTTTCTGTCTAAATTTGAAGAAATATTAAAAAATTCATCAAAATTAACAACTTTTCAAGATCAATTAAAACAAGCTGTTTTCGGTGGATTTTGATTAGCTAGCAGAATTGTTGCACTAGCTCAACTGGTTTGTCAGATAGTCACAAAAAAATCTTCAGTCTTCAAATGCGCCACAAAAATTTGATCTAAATTTGTTAATCGAAATCTAACTAAATCATTTTCAGAGTCTAAAACTATAGTTTTGTATAGCCCTCCCACAGTGAACTTTCGTTTGATGTAAAACGCATTTTTGAAAATTAAAATTTTCTGTCTAAATTTGAAGAAATGTTAAAAAATTCATCAAAATTGACAACTTTTCAACATCAATTAAAACAAGTTGTTTTCGGTGTATTTTGACTAGCCAATGACGCTGGTACAAGAATTTTTGCACTAGCTCAATTAGTTTGTCAGATAATCACAGAAAAAGCTTCACTCATCAAATGGGCCACGTAAAAAATAAAGTTTAATAAGCCCGATGACGTCAAGGATTTAAAAATGCGAATTACCAGAACAATGCAAGAAATTCCTCGAATACTTTTACAGAATTCTCTTCGGGGTTTTGTAAATCTACTAAATTTCTAATTTTATTTTGTTTCTTGTAAAAAAATACAATTGTTTGAAATGAATATTAACGACAATAAATCTCTGTCTCCATATTTTTAACTAACCCTGTATAATAAGTATATTGCAGAAGTATTAAGGCTTGCTTTCAAATATTTCAGACATTTAACTAATATCGTTGATAGGCTAGTAAATTTAGTAACTTTATCGACCATTGTAACGTGGCGTGAAGTACCTAAACATGTTCTGCATTCTGGATTCATTCATAAATATCGCTATGATTTTATTAGCTATACTTATACAATACATACAAATATAATCATTAAACTTTCTACAACGAAATATGTTTACTCAAACTATGGAATACAACCATTTTTACAATAATTCTAAAAAAGTGCAATTCTACATTGATTTCATCGGATTTAAAAACCAATGAAATTATTTCTGTATATTTGCAGGCAATCGTCAATAATTTACTACAATCTTGGGGCATTGATAGACTTCTACAGCACTTTGAAGAAGTGGCCGACTTCTATAAAACCAGACGTGATATTACCATAGCCGCAATGGAGAAGTACCTGACAGGCCTTTGCGAATGGACCATTCCAGCGGGCGCATGTTCGTGTGGATCAAAGTGCACGGAGTATGTGATGTCTACGAGATGCTGATGAATAGAGGCTTGAAGAAGTTGATTACCTTCGTTCCTGGACACGCCTTCATGGCAGATCCTACGCAAGCTTGCAGTTACATCAGAGCGTCGTACAGCAAGGCTTCACCCAAACAGATCGAAAAGGCGATCAAACTCTTGGGGGAACTGATCAGAGAGGAGAAGTTACTCTTGCGTAGGAAATTGGAAAACTGTACATAGCTTTTAATTTAATCCAAAAGAAAACATGGTAGTATTATGGGAACGACCTGAGGTTGTTCCGACGAAAAGCAAATATACCTTAGAGTATTAATTACACCCTGTAATTTGGTAGTGAATCCCTGCATAAAACAAAAGCTATACAAACGTGTCATACTATTTAGATACAGGGTATTACCCACCAAGTGGAAAAGCTTGAAAATGCTTTTGAATAATATACATATTTATAAACAAATGTATTCATGTATGTAAGAAAAATACATATATATTTTTTATATCATATACAAATTGTATTGTTTAGCTTTGATATTGTAATTGTTACATAAATTGCAACAATAATAAAAAGAAACATTGCTTACATTTTTGTATTAATTAAATCATTGATTATTGTTCCTTTCATACGTTTGAAGCCTAAAAGCGAGTAGAGAGCTGCTGCTTGCGCGAAGCTTGGATCGTCAAAACTTCTGAAACCCCATTCCTTTCATTAAATGCAGCTGTTATTTGATACGATTGGGTCTTCACACCAGCAAAATTAAAAGTTTCCTATACTACACGGTTGTAGATATCATCCTAATAACCACAAAGGATTCGAACAAATATTAGTACCAAAGCCTCAAACCATAATATTGCAACGTGATGCAGTCATCCAAAAATAGATGGCGCCGTGAGTAATAACATTTAGATTGGTAGCCTAACATACAATAATTATAACGCTTAGTCTGCAGTCTATTCAAACCTCAAACCAAAATATCACAAAATATTATTATATTGATGTGCGTCCTCAACAACAGATGGCGACGTAAATAATGGCTATATAATCTGGATTACGAAGCGTTTTTAGTTAAATTAGAATTAAATGTGAATTTACGGCAAAGTAAATAATAAATATTATTTTAAATTATTTTGCATGGTTAAATTAATAAATAAATTGTGCCCATGGCGTAAGAATAAATGTAATTGTCAGTATGTTTTGTCTGTCAATACATTTTTCAGTTCAAAAAATTCATTTTCTTATCGGCAAAAAAAAAAATTGCTAAATAATAGAAACATGTGAAGCCTAATGTAAAGAAGTTTTTCCATTTCTCTTTGCATCACGTAATGATTTATGTAAAAACGATTGAAAAAGCAATTTTATAGAATTTAGAATGAATTTCATTTAGTTATATTATTTATTTACATAATGATTTTATACTAATCTGCATAGAATTCAGTACCTATTCAAATAGTTGTATGTTATTATGATTGAACTTTTTCACAAATAATTTGACCTTAATGTCAATCATTTCTGGCATATTTTACAAATTCCTTCACTTTGTTATATTCTATATCTCTTTTTAGTTTGTTTGGAGTAAATATTTGTACTGTGATAGTTTATTTTTTTTTTGAATTCACTAGCATCATTGAAAATACCTTATTTTGATGTATATCATCATTTATCAATCAATATCTGATCTATCTATACTGATATTTTGTTTTCGTAAGCTCACATGTCTGTGCGTATACTTAAATGTTGAATCATTGATTTGAGGGCATAGAATTGCATATTGTTAAGGTAGAGGAAAATTGGATATAAAATTACCTGCTAATAGAAAGAGAGAAAACATTAATTAAGACAATAATCAATTAATTTTTTTACGGTTTGCTCAAACAATGTTATTTTTATAGCTAAAATCCTTTCATCAGAGATTAATGAATGCCATCTAGGTTATAATATCAGGTTTGTTCGAATATGCAGTTCATTCACGAATGTGTGAACCAATCAAACAACACATTCCAGTTCGCGAGAACTCCAATCTGTTCTCTAATTGGTTCACGTGATCACAAACCGTTCGCGAACTGCATATTCGAACAGCCCCATCATCAATCAAGATTAGAAAAAATAAAATTTCGTAAAAATATTACATAGAAAATTATACCAGAAGAATGACAGAAGGTCTACAAGAAAAATAATACCTGCTAGTTGTTGTGGTGATGATAAAAGACGGATTTTGTAGTAAACATCTATGAAACGTGCAATAAAACTTCAACGCGTGCAAAAGGTGCAATAATAATAATTTTATTTAGTTATAGAGACAAAAGTCAATCAAATTTAAAGAATTAGGCGTAATTAAAGAGAAAAAAGAAACTGCCAAGAATTTTCCATTATTCATAAAATCTCTCAGGTAAAAGATTTTTTTTTTACTATTTATTTTTTTTTTATCCTAAATTTTGCATTATGTTAGTTTTATTATGTTCCATTAAGAACAATGTCAGTAACATATTTATACTTGAATGTGGTTTAGTTAATCAAACATAAAACAAACAAACTACATTTAAACACAATACTAACAAATAAGAGTATACGGCAATATTAACAGAAATACGAACAAACAAGTATTCACTTGATATGTTTAAACATATGCACATTCGTACATGCAAGTTTCTTTTTTTGTTTCTGTCTGTATTATTTTCAGAATGGTAAACTATTTTAAGTATGCATTAGAGCCGAAAATTTTTCACATAAAAGTGGAAAGTGAAATTATTTAATAAAACTGGGATAATTTGAAATCAACAGCTACAAAAAGTAATTTGTTTGTTTGTACATAAATTCTAAACAAGATGCACGCAATTGGTTAGCATATTAAGTTGTTATAATATATTAAACTAAGTGAATTAATGTTTTGCCGTTTTCCGAAACTAATACTAGATAAGCTAATGAATGATCGATCGTTCATTTGATATAATCGAGTGCAAAAATCGCTCGTTAAGCACATCACTAGTGTATATATTCTTTTACGGAGATATTGTTGAGTTGACCAATGTAGGTGCTATTGCATTCTTTACAATCGATTTTGTAAATTACGTGAGTTTTGTTGAGGTGATCAATCTTTTGTTTTGTCTGCGTGAATAACTGTTTATTATTTTTATGGTTTATGCATGACTGATAAGTTATAAGGTTTCAAAATTTTTTCGATTTGTTCTGATATTTGGAGTGTAATATAAAGATACGTATGTTTTGGGTGTGTGGTTTTGATTTCTATTTTATTTGTTTCTTTTGCTTTATTAATTTTATAGTATAATATAATCTTTTTTTATGTGTGTGTTAATGAAATTTTTATGTTTAATTTTAATTTTTTCTTCTAGATTGGGTGTTTCTGAGAATGCATAGCAACGATCAATTAAGCTATTTTTAATTACTTTTTATATTTATAAGGGCTAAGAAATAAAATAAGATTTTCCAGATGGGTAGTTTTAAAACGCAGTTTGATTTTTTTTGTAAGTTTAGGTCAAGAACTATATATTTTGTGATCTTCTTTTTCTAATGAATGTATCTTGGAGGAATTACAATATTTCTACAATTTTATTTTCGTCATATTCAGGTATTGCTAGTATGCATTCGTCTATATATCTTTTAAAAATTAAAAATTAAAAACGAATAAAAGCTTACCTACTTCTATGCGTTGAGCATCTACTCCTAACCTTCTTTTCGAACCCGCATTTTACTGCAAGCGCTGCAAAAAGTATTTTTCTATCCTTCTTAGCTCCAATTAAAGCTGTGTCAATTCTCTTATTCTCTTTACTTTCTATTTTTGAATGCAAAGAAAACTCTTTCATCAGAGTATTCATCAATTTCACAGCTAGCAAAAAAAGTTGCATCTGCACGGGAATTCTTCTCTTAATGATGATAATATGAAAGTACAGGGTCTCAAATTCATGTCATGCCTAGGAGCGATATCAAACTTTTCTTCTTTTGGAGTGGCTTGCTCCCGGATGCTCTTAATTACCGCCGATAGACTCCTTTTTATCTATACGTATTATAACGCATTTCAAGGGAGAATTTGGTGCTAAAATAATCATACGTTGCTGCTAGCTATATGCAGGTTACGTTAGGAAGGTTTCGATGCTACGGATTGAATCTATTGGTAACGTTTTTTGACTAGTATGTTTGTACTATGTGTATGCTTAAAGTATTATGGAGTATAACAATTCGTTTTACTGAGAACATACGGAGGAGAAGTTGACATATTATTGTTGATTGGGTATTTCTGAATATTCATTTAATTATACTTTCACGTACATATTATTCACTGTATTTTCTTGAAATAATGGATTCATTTTTTTCATTAGGAAATGAGGTGATCCCTATTTTATAAAAAAGTTTTACGCTTTATATCATAAGTATTAAAAATGCATTCTAATTTAATTATCATTGTCCAAAATTTGAAGTTTTTTTTTTTTTTGCATAGAAGTGAAGAAAGTGATGTGTCGCTTCATTACCCGATATGAGAATTTTGCAGTATCTTAATGTTTAATTGAATAAAAATACTACTATACGATACCGAAACTTCGAACCCTATCTTAACGTGACATACGATCTTTGGATATTTAATTTGTAAATGTTGTGAAAAACCATGTTTCCATTTTAAAAATTATTCAGTTCTAGGTAATGAACAATTTATTGTTTTTTTTTTATTATACTTATCTATTTGATATTTTTATATACCCTATGTAAGAAAATAAATACCAGTTAGGAATGCTAACAGGAAGCAAAAATTAAGTAGATATATAAGTAAGAGAAAATAGTTAACGTGATAACCATTAAACAACTCTAAAGAAGAAGAGGTATCGATTTAATATGCATGGGATACGTAAGTACAAGTCAGCGATCAAGAACCATCAAACGCCTTCTTTAACATCCGGTACAGATATTTGAAGTGCTTAAGTGTTAGTGTTTTGTACTTTTCTTAATTTTAAGATAAAATGACTCGTTTGACTTTTGTTAAATTATAAAATAATTATGATGCTGATGATACTAGTGCTATTGTATGTTAAGTAAAAATATTCTTAGAAATCGAAACATCAGCAAATGCAGCTTTGAAAGAATAACAACATCGTTACTAACAACAAACTGTATTTAAATGTAATTAAAACAAAATATGTAAATTTTCCTAACATTCAAAAAAATACAAACACAGCTTTCAATATATCTTCAACAAAAATAATTTAAATTGAACGAGTCAATAAAAATGAGCTTTTTGGGTATGACTATAAACGGAGACATTATCTTGAAGTACTATTGCCAAAAAGTTAAAGCAAGATAAAATTCTAGCTGTGCCAAAACGCAATCTTAGGGTTGTAATTGATCTTAAAAGTCTTTATTATCATTTATTATGCTAATATCCACAGCAGACTATCATACGGGTATTACGTTGGGTGCATCAGAGCCGCTGAATGTTTATGGCCAGAAACGTATTATTTCTTGCAGTGGCTGCAATTAACTTAAGAATCATGTAACCTTACTTTAGAAATGGAGATCATGCCAAATGCCTTGTCAGGTGCATATTATATTGAACTTTTTAAAATATATCCACGAAAATAAACGGAATGTCGGGCAAAGCAATGGATGATATGATACTAGGTTAAACTAATTTCAATTCCTAAATTTTCATTAAATTGTACTAAAAACAGTCGTTAATTTGTTGTAAAAAATTTCAACCATGCCTTAAAATTAAAAGAGATTATTGAAAATTGCAATCAATTAAGTACAGTTTTAATTACAGTATTCCTAGTTAGAAAATGTATATATTCTCTTGACGAGTATTTTAATCATTACCTTGTAGTTTCTGTTTATTGTTATTTTTGGTATTGGACTTTGCCCACATATTTATATATGCATGGAGCATTATTATTATAATTAAAAAAACAATGTTGTCTTAAAGGTGTTAAATGACATGTCATATACTAATTTGTATTATTTAGGTGTTTAAACATTTATTGACGAAAGTTTACGCGCGACTTGTTTCCTTAACAAACGAATATTATAATTTATTATTTATTATTTAAAGAATACTAGTACCTATCTTCAAGCGTGTATGCGTTGTAGCCTTTATTGTATTTAGGTGTAAAACTGAGCAGAGTGTGTCATGCAAAAAGTATTTATCAAAAAAGATCATAAATTTAATCGCGTTTAGGGTTTTGTTATTTTAAGAGAAATGTTTTAGATTTTCGACATCCGTCGAAGCAACAGTATAAGAAGCACTCCCAATGGAAAAAGTTTGAATCTGTGCCGTAGGGCCTGACATTAAAAAAGCGACTCACTGTACATACAGCAATAACAAGTTAAACATATCGCAGATGATCCAATGTTTCTGCATATGCAACAACACCTAAAAGGCAGTTAAAATTCCGATGTTGTTAGACTATATCAAGCGCTGATCCGAACAGCCGATGGTGGAGGCATCTCTGTGTTCCAGCCATGGCTTTCGGAATGTAGGCATGTCCCTCGTGTCTGTATGCAAGGCCTATCATATTTATACGAAAACAAAATCGATTCGAG
>RXPK01003584.1:0-63010 GCA_004143645.1 Protaetia brevitarsis | reverse complement strand
GCAATGATTTTTTTAATCACGTATATAACATAAATATACCCTTAACATAATTTAATGTAGGTTAAACTAATTATGGGCTATTGTGGGGCGCTTAGACGTGATGAACTAACAAATATGTCTGTAGCTGATTTAGAATTTCAAACGGGCAAGATAATGGTTACTGTACCTAACACAAAAGTAAAGTAACTCGACTTTTTTTTTATGTAACTGATGCATTGTGGGTTGCCCTTATAAAAAATTATATTCAATTACGACCGAAACACACTTCGCACAATAAATTCTTCGCAAAATATCGAAATAGTAGATACACAACGTCTCCCATTGGAATACATAAGATCGTTAAAACTTCTAAAACGCAGCAAAGTTTCTTAATCTTCCAAATCCAGCAAGATATACTGGGCAGCGTTTTCGTCGTTTGTCTGCTCTTCACGTTGCGAACCAGGGAGGTGATTTAATTATATTAGAAAAGCACGGAAGCTGGAAATTGTCAGCTGCCGCTGAGGGATATGTTGATGTTTCTGTTAAAAAAAGAATTGAAATGGCGCGATTATTTACATCCGACAAAGAATAGGGAGCTTCAACCTCTACTGCGAAAGTCCTACAAGATTACGCCCCTTGACTCATAGTGAAAAGCATTCTGTTGCGTCGACTTCTGTGCTAGAAAATCAAATTGAGGCAAAAATAGTTCAGGATGGAACAGCAACCAATAATCAAAATATTCTTTCAAGTAAACAGTCATTTCCATCAATTTTCTCAAATGATAATGCCACTTTTACAGTGAAGACATATAATAATTGCGTTACTAAAGACGATTAATCTGATTTTTCGACGATTTCAATTTTATTATATGGCCATTTTTACACCATTTATTATACATTTATGTCAGAGGTTAATTTTAGTTTAGTTATGTTGACGAAAATACTCCAAACTGTAGCGCTGGTAATACTGCAAACTTCTGGTGAGGGGTCTAAAAGAAGTTTGCAGTTTTAGTCATGCTGCTAGTTGCTTAATTAAATTATAATAAATAATATTTTCTTCAAAATATATTGTTAACACTATGTTTACTTAATTTTTTACTCCGTAGCGATTTTTGATATTTTTAAATTCTTCTTGGGTTGATAGTTATACCAATAACCACATTATCGGCCAATCAACAAAACTGAGTTGAACCATCAAACGTCAAAACGCTTACACAGGCTACATTATCGACCTCAGCCAATCTCACATAAAAAATCACCACAAACAGGGTCAAAAAGTGGAAAAAATAATGTTACGAAGTGGAATTTTGTAACACTGTTTTTCGATAAAACAGTTGCACAAAGTGCTCACAAAGTGCGAGATAGAAAAAGATATTTTTATGAATGTATTTGTATACATTTGTCTATAAATACGATGAATATTTGTTTACTTTAAAGTAAGATAAATTGTTCTTTAAGTGATATTTATATATCCTTTCATACTATGCACTAGTGATGTGCTTAACGAGCGATTCTTGCACTCGCTTATATCAAATGAACCATCGATCGTTTGTTAGCTTACCGATAACTGGAAACACGCCAGAACAAAGATTCCGAAAATGGACACTCTATGCGTCTATATAATACCTGTGTACTGACATAGTATGTTGTACTTGAGCGAGTGAATGAATAAGACGCATTGTATTTAAACTTGTTGCGTGATAAATAATCCGAAAGGTTTTGTGAAACATGCGGTCGAAGGTATCTAGTCGATCTACCAGCAAAAAGTTGTTTACACTTCTATTCATCGCTCGCTCAAGTATTACATATGTATTATATATTTGACGCATATTTCGGAATCTTTGTCTTGGCGATTTCCGAGTTCTCGGTATGCTAATAAACGATCGATCATTCATTTGATATAACCAAGTGCAATAATGGCTAGTTAAGCACTACACTGCTAGCATATTTTTTCAATTAATATGAGATATCATTGTTTCATGTTTATGAATAATTTAAGAATATAATATATGTATTTAAGACATCTTTACTTATTTACTGAATAGATGTTGATTTTATTGTCAACCAAATGAGCAAGCGCCCAAACTGTTAGAAAGAAATATAGTAAAAGTATTATAATGTCCTTGTCGCAGTTATGATGTCACAAGTACAGTTCCCGAGTAAAATAGCCGAGCGGTGCTAGCAAGAAAGTAGAAACTGGTTCCCGTCATAGCTACCCTATCCAGCTCTTTAGCTGACAGAGCGACAATACATTTTAGGATTTTTCGTTCACTTATCGAAGGAAATTCGTTCGTAGTACAGCGAGGCTTTGATGCGCTTACATAGCTCCGCTAGCTCCGCTAGCTCCAAAGCCTTGATACTGTTGAATGACGTAATATTGCTTCTAGCAAAACTTTGGCAAACAATGTTGTCAACGATGCTTGTAAATATACAAAGAGAGGCGCGTTGAATGCATGGCCTCTGTAATTATATTGCACTAAGAAGCCCCGTATATTTCGGTTTGTTTTCATCTTCTACTAGCTTCTTCGTATTAGCTTTATTTTTATTTTTTTGTTTATAAAATTTGTTATTCATTTATTTAATTTTCTTTTACTTTTCGGAATTTTTTTTTTCTTTGTAGTTTTTTTTTTATTTTCCTTTTGCCGCATAAAAGCTTTTATTATATAATTATTGCATTTGTTTGATATCCTGTTTTGTTTGTGTTTTTATTTCTAACTGTTTACGTCATTCATTAGTCAATAATCATGAAATAGTAATTATTTTTACTTGTCAAACCAAATTCATTTTATGGACAGATTGCGATACATTTGAACATATACTTCCGTCTTTTTCATCGCGTTTTCCCTTCAGGTAAAATCGCCATAATGGATCGTTTCAAAATGTTTGCCCGAGGTGATTAAATGTGGTTCTTTATTATCAGTGGCAGCAGTCTTCTAAGTACTTTGAAAACAAAAGAAGAAGCTTGCATGCAATGGGTAATGCTTTTTATTATGCTGCAGCTTCCCAAACTTCTATTGTTGTGTAAGGAAAACAGAGGCAAACTAATTACAAAAGTATGACAAAAAATAATGGAATTGTTTATAATCGTAATATATTGTTATTACAGGTTTCCAATATTATTCATATTAAAAAAAAATATGTATTTTTTCTTGATAAAAATTACGTTTTTTTGATCATTCTCCGCACTGAATGGAGGTAAATATACATAAACCTACGCAAATGTAGAAATATTGGAAATTTTGGCATAATACAAGTATTTCACATGAATATTAATAGGAAAGTTTCTCTTTCTTAAAAAAAATCGTTAATAATGTAATATTGTTAGAAAATATTAATATCTCTCATGAAACACTTAAGATTTCTTACAATTTGTAAATTACAGTTACAAACAAGGAATTTTCGATTACTAAATATTCTTAACTTTACTATTTAACTTTACTATTCTTTAACTTTAGTTTTAAAATTTCGTTTTTACTACATAATCTAAGAATGACATTTCACCATTTTAAGGTAGCTACACTGAGACACAATTCTAGTTGAAAATGGCCTAATGGCAGACATCAGATCTAGAGTAAAGTAATAATCGAACGAACAAGGATTCTAACATATTTTCTGATTTAAGAAAAGTAAAAATTCTAATTACATGAACTCTAGCAGGGAACTTCCATTTCGACGATATTTTCATTTTTATAAGGAAAATATCTGAAATACTGAATTGTAATTTTACTTTTAAACAAACAAAATTTACATGGAAATTATCACTATTTTACATTTTTCCTTTTGAGTGTTCCAGACTACATAAAGAAATCTTGGAAAGGTTACCCACATTTCGACATTTCGGTATGAATACTCCAGGTTACATGAAAAGCATTAAAAAATTACCTATAGTTAGAATTATTGCTTCTTAAAAGTAAAATACCTGTACGGCTTTAGGGTACAAAATGGTCCCAAATTCGTACAGAAATTTTACCAAATTTTTTTTAGTGTATAGACTTAATAAGAATTGACGTGAACTAATAATAGGTAATAACATTCTACCTGCCATTGTTTCATTAATTTATATCTTCTCTTCATATTATTTCACGTTTACTACTGTTAAAAAACTAATTAAATTTCATATTAAAAAAAAATTAAACATTTTTGTTTTAGGTATTTGGAAACATTAAAGTTAAAAATTTTCTCTAATAAATATCCAGATGGGATTAAAGGCATTATAAAATTTATGAAAATTTATTTGTAACAACAAAAAGACGAATTAAGTGAAAGGCAAATACATCAACCTTCAAATATAAAAATTATTATTAAATGGTATTAATCCACACCTGGCACTGTTTAAAAGCACTACGGTTCAGCACGTTATAGCCCACACACCTACCGGACATAATGAAGAAGGACGTCAATACAACGAATATTAATTACTTGCTGATATGCTAATCGCAAGTGGTTTCCTATTTATATGTATTTCATAATCCTGATAAATGTTAATTATTTTTATAGAGTAAACGTGTAATTAAAGTAACGAACTTACATCATCGATGCAATAATCGTATTTCATTGCAGCTTTATTTAATTGAATTTCAGGAAAAGTAATATTCAAAAATTAAAATCAAGCGTTGGTGATTTACAAAAAAACATCAAAACAAAATGCCACCATGGCAGGGACTCATGGCCCATGGTGGAGGAATCACCATACAAGCAGAAAAGGGAACAGAAATGTGAGTTTCTGCCTACCAACCGTCCTTAGCATTCCTCCAAGAACAGATTCACTTTCATCAGTATCGTGTCTCAAGTATTATTCTCGAATTCCGCTAAGAAATCACGAGTGTAGATGCACGCCTTCTAGGGGCCACATGCCAAACCCTCACTCAGTCAGCGATCGCGGCATAAGTCGGTAATTCAATAACTGCCGTATATGTTTCATTAAAGTATGCTATTTGTTCGTTCTTGCACTAAAGTGCAAACCATTAAACTAACGAAGGAAGTATCATTTAATTTTTGAGAAAGATCTAGGCGTATACTATCTCGTAAATCATATTTTGAGAAAATGTGAGCTTTTTGAGTATAGCTGATTTTCATTATTTTTCCATATAAGAAAAATTTCTAAGCATCATAATTTTCTAAATGCTTTTATTAAAAAAATATACATGGCATGAAATGATCCCTTTAAAGGGTAAAAGCATGAGCGCATAATCACTTTTTTTTATAAACGAGAAAAATAATTGATTGTCTAAGTTACAAATTTGAAAAAATCTGGTCTATATCTCTTTAAATATTGAAGTTCATGACATAAAACTGATGTTTCGACTAGCAAAAGATACAGGGATTAGTTTCCCTTAAGTCCACATTTTGCGTTTTCAACTCATTGTAGGACGGTCCGACATGATGGGTAAAAATCACTGTTCGATTCACCCATACGCTTCGGCTTTTCGTCGTTTTTGACTGACTGGCGTACAGTGGGAAGAAATGTCTTTTCATTTGGACATCAGTCCAAATTTGATGTTTCACAATAATTTTTTTTTGATTTCATATGAGCTTTTTAAATACATTTGGCCATATGAAAATCTGAATAATTTAATTCTATATAGATTTTAGATGGGACCAAATTCAACAAGAACTTGACCACTCCCCTTACTTAAATTTTAGTTTTCTTGGGTAAAACTACAGGTCAAAATTTGATATCCTTTCCACACTTTTACATCGTATTTAGTAGGACATTTTTTGAGATTCCACACTATCGCCACTTTCGTATATCACCCTGGGAATTCGGAACTTTCGATTTATATTACATTACTTTAACAAGCGATGATAAAAATATGCTCAAGTATGCCCAGGCTCATAAGTAGGTTTATGTAAACCTTTATCATTAAGGTTTGTAAAAATATAAAAATGAACTGCTAATACTTGCTAATCTTTGTATAATTCCGCGGACTAACAGAAAACAACAAATGTCAGTATTTATGTACTTAAGTATAAGTAAATAGTTTGATTTATTGTTTATATTTAGTATTTTGATTTAAGCATTTGTTTTCTTTTTTAAAAAAACAAAAAATTATAAAAGTAGTATTTGTAATCATATCAAAACTAAATACAGATATAAGATAAACAGATTCTGAAACAAGTATTAGGGACACAAGAAAAATCTGATACGAACAGGAATTATGAATTATATCAAAAAAGATGTACTTAAATGCTCAAACTTTTGTAATACATGTTATTGGTAATAATTAATATAATTCGGAGGTAATTTATCACTTAATTTGAAAAAGGTCATACCCAGCCTCTGCAATTGCGTCAAATTAACAATTGTTAACTTTTGTCAGGAAAGCATTTTAAACGTCATCGTCAGTTTGAAACGCAACGATATACATATCGTGGGTCTACTGCAAAAGTGACTAAGTCGAAATCGAAATTATGTGCTTAAAAAACTACTTTTACTTAGTTAACGTAGTTACAAGTTAAATACCAACATTTGCTAAAATGGGAATATACATACATACATAAAATAATATAGTGAATAATGAACATGAAAATCTTAGGATAATTGTTTACCTCATTACAATCAATTTCTAAAAATATGACTTAGTCACTCTTTGCAGTAAGCCCACGATATATTGTTTCTTGGCATATAGATATTAGTATTACGCAGCTTGAAATCACCAACAGAATCTTTTTCTATTTAGAATTAAATAAATTTTAAACATTGAAAGGTAATCTGCACTGAAGTTCTCTTTTCTAAATTCAATAATTTTTTAAATATCTAGGTTTGTCAAATTTTTGACATTTCTGCATTATTTGGAAATGTGTGGTGTAACTTTTTTAATACAACAACCAAGTTTTATATTTCTTAATTAAATTTCGCTCTTCAACACTCGATAGCTGCATGTCGACTAAAACTGTCTTCCTCAGCCAAACAAAACAACATTAGGATAAGTTTAGTACAAATTTAAAACGATTTACCGGTACTATAAAATTGTCACAAAAGTAGTTCCAAATCAAGTCAAATACATTATTTTAGAACTGATATTGTTCATTATAAAGGAAACAATATTAGTTAATCTTTAACAATTGAGAAGACAAAATAGCAAAGAAATTAATATCAAGGCGGTGGAAAGCTGAAAAACATTTTTCCCTTTCTCCTTATGAAAATTATTTAAAAGGTCTTTTGGTGAAGTAAATAAATTGTTAGTGAATACAGTAAAACTCAAACTATTTAAAAACAAATTGTGTAAATGTATAAATAAAATTACGTAAAATTATAAGGTTAAAATGGTAAAATCACTAGTTAAAATATAAAAATTGTAATTAATGTGTTAAGATGTAAGAACTATAGATAAACTAAAACACAAAAAGCACAATGTATTGTTGTATGTCAAAATAATATATACGAATTACTAAAATTATTTATATTAGTTTTGAGGTAGCAATTGTTCGTAGTTTTTACACGAATAACTTCAGGCATGTAGCCACACTTAGGTGTACTGTTCTCGTTGTCAAAAATGTGAGAATTCAAAAAATCAAAACATTGGCAAGTGAACTAATTTTTAATTTATCACCCATATTGATGTATCATATTATTAAATTGTAATTAGAATTACTTGTTGTTTTCATGGGCTACTGCAGAGAAAATTGCATACAAATTTTTATAGCTGTCGAACTGCCAAAATTATAAATCACTCAAAAACAGGTGAATATAGCGATATAGAAATTTACAATTGGTATAAATTGGTTTTAAATAATGTGTGGAAAAAACAAAGTTCCCTAAAGTAGGAAAAACAGTATCACTTTATTTAAAAAAAAAGAACAATACTATCGGCTTCCCGCACATCGAAGTGTTTCCGGAAGATATGTTCAAATGGTTCTTGAGATTGATTTTTGGTATCAAAATTTTTGTTGCATTAATTTAGGTGTCATGGATCGCGAGAAAAAGATTGTGTATAGATGGTAAGAAACATCCTGTACATAAATAGACATAATAAAAAAAAAAACATTATCTACTTTATAATTTTAGTAAAGATAATCCGTGCAGTTTCATAAAAGTGGGAGAAGTCATAGAGCGAAAAGAGCGATGTCCATAAAAAAGAGCATTTCGTCCCACTGTGCGGCGGGCAAAACTGTTCGACCAAACTCGATGAAACAAAAAAAACGAAGTGTATGGACCTTTTAATACAATATAATTATCGGAGCCACGCGCCACGCGTTCGATGCGCCCCTGTTTGTATATTTACAAGCATCGTTCCATTGTTCGCCAAAGCTTCCCTTGAAGCAGTATGACGTCACTCAAATGTATCAAGGTCATGTCGTATTTGGTAGCTATAGTTAAATCCTCACACTCATTACTTACATTACTACGTAACTCTTAGCATCATTCTCAATTGGAAATATTGTATTATGGCCCTTGGAATGATTGATCCAGGGTTATTCCCGCTGTATATTCATAAACGTTTATTTTCGTAGACAATATAACATACGTCTTTTCATTCTTTCATTCGCAGTAAAGTGCACGCGATATCGAGTTACTATTTTCAGATTGCGTATCGAGTGTAGAAAAGGGAAGTTGATTGCAACCAATCAAATCGCGATTGCTCCGTACGTTTGTATAAGACTGCATCTTGCCTTTCCAGTTGGGATGCCGTTGAATTTGTTGAAAATATATTTCAAATCCGCTACCGTATCCAGAAATTTCGTATTCTCAATATACCTCCCGATACCTTATATACACAAGTACAATTTACGGTAGACGGTTCTTCAATTTGCAGAACCGGTAATACGGTCGCCTTCATAATCTTTGGAAAGTAATACGGACCGGTATTATTTTTTTTTTTGCACGCGTACGCTACGGTTACAAGCGGTGCACTCCACTTCAAATATTTGTAGGGCATAGGAAACCAGTTTGCTTGATTATATTGTTGGATGGAAGCGTTAGGAAAAAAAACCTCTGTGTGCCTGTGTGCGCGTTGTCCCCGTAATGTATATCGTTTACGTGCTTTAATCAAGGGAATCCAGGAACGGATAGCGGATATTACTTGACGATATTGTCTATGCCAAAGGCGGGCATGCTGAATCGATGCAGAGAATTTATGAAACAATTCGCCTATGAAGCACATCTCGGGAACTCGTGCTATTACGTTCGAGTAAACGTTTAGAGATCGTATTAAATGCTGGTTGAGATTACTTTCCAAATAACTTTGCGTCAACCGTTATCACATATTTTCATAAAAAAGACTAGTAATACGAGTAGTGAATGTCCTTTTATTTCTGTAATCGATGCAGCTTGTTTAAAGCTACGCGAATACAAAAAAATAGGAATTGGTGGAAATTCCCAAAATTGAGGGAATGCACACGATTATGTTATTATTTCCTGTTAAGTGCACACTGCATTGTTTATATCAGCATAAACATCATCATTGCGCAAACACTAAAGCATTGTTTGTTCCAACATTAACAATCATGATCCTACAACATATTGGGCGATAAGTTTTGAAATATTTTGTCATAGGTATTTCTTTAGGTACAAATAGCAGTTCATTATTTACTTATTTATTTATTTGAACAACATAATATAGCCATTACAAAAGAACTTTAACCAACAACATACGCATGTAATCTTTTACTTTTCTTTGTCATGGCAGTCGTCTGATATGGGTCTTTTACCCATAAAATTATTATCAGCCACTTTGGTATCCTGCTACCCCGTACTAATCTCTACAGGTTTCTGGCTGCTTGATCAAAGTAATCTTCTTTTGCGTCCAGAGCTTCGCATTCTCACAAGATGTGGCAAATGGTCTCTGTCATCGTTTTATACAGCTGGAAGGTGATATTTCCTCTGTTGATCCTAATTTCATGCTCTTTGGTGGTCGGAATTAGTGTTAAATTATAGTTTTAGCATGGATCCCAGATCTTCCCAGAGTAGGTTTTTTGACGGTTTTCTTTTACTCTTTGGCGAATACTTGGACATAACTAAAGTCGTTCCATTGGCGCAAATATTCTAACAACTGATAGCTGACCGATTTACAGTACACTCGCGACTACGTGAACTAATCACATTTCATATATTTCATAATTTCACATAAAGTAGGCAGTATTCACATAATGGCGAGGATACCGTATTATATTTTTGTTATTAACAATCACAGGGAAATTATTTACTTAGAGTAGGAACATTTCAGTTGTTATGGAATCCATATAGTACTTAGAATAGGTAGCCTCGTGTAGTACCTTTAGGTGGAGCACGGGTTAGGATGATTTGTAATTATTTAGCTTTTCATAAATAAAGAGTGTTTAATTACCAGATCATCTGCGTATCCCAAAGTTTTATGCTCTTCATTGTCCGCTTTACTAATAGTTTGTCCACGATTAAGTTCCCAGGCATTCTCTTTCGACTCGAACCACCAATGTCTCTCCCATAATGGTTGTGCAGACTGATCTCCATTTAAACATGCGCGAATACATTTTCTCCTGATAGCACTTAAGTGTGCGGACTTGCCGAAAATGCCTCGATGTGCGTGGTCAATATCGCGCTAAGAATTTCAGTTTACATTAATGTAGAGATAACCGAAGATATTAATTTTTCAGAGGTCTACCCAATGTATCAGGTATAATTTCTGTTGTAACAGTTTCCAACTTTTTTCGATGCTGATTTGTAGGCGATTCCGAAAGGGTTAAATTACTTGATCAGTCGTTTGTTGCAGTTTCTTGCCGCAATGCTTCTTTCAATTGCTTAATGTTTTCGATTAGGCGATCATCAAAAGCTTTGGATTTCTGGTATATGGAGCAAGATCGAGTGAACGCATAAGCCACCTAATATCTTCGCGTAATTAGATTAAATTCCTTGAAAACCTTATCCTTTAAAATGACAATTGTTGCCATTGAATTTCCCAACTTTTGATTCCAGAAAGTTACGAAGCATATATAACCATTGGTGGCTGCTGTAAGCTACGCAACCTTCCTCAAAGAAGTAGAGATCCCAAACAACACACGCTCAAACAGTAAACTAAACAGTAACTCTTAAGCTGAAGTGAAGTGGCTTTCGTAAATTTGTAAAGAATTTCTGTCGTCCACAAGTTTGCTAACATTGCCTCATAAATGAAAGTTAGTTCCGTAATTTGTTATTACAGCAGCATTTTGAAGGATTATTATAGCAGCTCTGCGATTTTCTTCGTCAGGAGTTTTTGCGCGGCCATCATGTTAAGGTCTGTGGCAAGAATTTTTCTTATAATTGGTTCTGGTAAAACATGAACACTTGGGAAACCATACTAGCGCCACCTAGCGCTTTATAGCTAAAAGAATCACAACTTTGGGCTATTTGACTGCGAGTTCATACGGTAAAAACCTCCCTGTTTAAAATCACAGGCAAGGAACAATGCATGCTGATCATTGTCTAGCGCCTTATGAGGAAAACATAGGGAGTGGGCTATATTCCTGAGAGCCCGTACCGCAATTTGAGTTTAGCTGCTGATGTAGTACGAACTGCTATTAATTGTTACGTGTTTTACTAAACGGTACGTGGATCGTTGTACGTGGTTTTTGTTCTGGTTTCATAATCATAACAGTGCTTAATAACAATATATACAATACCTTCTAAAATAAATTTAGAATTCTTACACTATATGAAATGTTGAAAATTAAAAATCTCGGACGACCTACTCCGTTCTTAAGCTTTACATAGCAAGATAAGGACGCTTCCCGAAATTTTACACGACCTTTTTCCAAGGAGATTTATAAAAGGTTTAAGTGGATTGCGGGTTGTGTTGTGTGAAATACCCTATTTTGTTTTTTGTGTGTTTGCTACTTACTGTTTTTTTTACTGACGGAATATGGACAATGGATGTTATGATATATCTTTTCTTACGATACTGTCGATGTTTAGACACTTTTTATCGGATCTTCCATACTATAATCATAGGAATAACCATTAACAATGGCGTTATCGTATCAGGAAAGATACATCATAACTCACAATATCAGGATTTGCAGATCTAAAGCATTTATTGCTTTTTAAATGATTTTTCATAAATTAAATAACTTTTCTGCATAACTGGATGTAATTTTGGAAGGACATTTAAGCAGTGAATGAGTTTTTAGATCCACGTTTAAAACTACAAAATGACATTCTGGAGGATATGTTAGCTGTATGCCGTCAATAAATTAAGGATTAAAAATAAATTAAACTTGTGGAATTTTTAATTAGATTTATCAAATAAAAAATAAAGAACTATATCTTATTATCTTGTTATTGTAATATCTCTTCTTCTTGAAGTTTGTCTCTCACAAAGTCGTTACATGAATAATGCACTTAGCAATTTACAATCGAAAATTACATATTATTTATAAGCTTTATTTTTAATAAGTGTTTTAATATTAGTTCGTGAGTAATTTAATTAGTAGTGTTTATTTGATTTTACTTAATAGATTTTAGTAGACTTTAAATGCGTAAATAAATCAAGTTAATTTAAATATATCGCTGGTTTGTTTTTTAAGCCCCGACAGCGTTTTAATAATAGAAAAACGCTACAATATATATGAAATCGGGTTACGATTTGATTACGAAAATAGATGGACCTTTACAAATATTGTAAAACTAAACAATTACATACTATTTTGGATAATAAATTAACATAACGCAACATTAAAACCAAAATAAAAGAGATTTACCAGCATATAAGTTTCGAATTTTCGATTTTTAAAATCGACTAACATATTGCTATGACCTTGGGGTTGGTCGAAGCACGTGTTCTTGTAAGTACTCAGAACTCAGAACCCAAGACTTTTTAAAAAAAAGTCTTATTAACAACGATTTACTAAAATATTGTAAAACTAATGAAGAAATTCATTAGATCATAACATCAGATTACTTTAAAGTTTTAAAATTTTCAGAAATTACTACTAATTTAAAAAGAAATACAAAAAAAATACTGGCCCTTTTTATATTAGTGATATCACTACGATTGAGTGTACTAGAGACTTTCTAATGTACCTTAAACTAATATGAAATTACTTTCGCAAATCAAATATCTTAAACACAATAAACAAAAAGAGTATACACAAACAAAACCAACAACAATACATTAGCTAAATGCAAACATGTTAAATTTAATATTAAATTTGAAAATATAAAAGGAAAACTTAATTTATTAAACATAATTCTTCGCTAAAAATAATAACAACTTACTACAGTTCATGTTCACATTTACCTAATTACATAATCTTATATTAACAAAACCCCATTTTCTTTCTTGTTTTAAATTAAAGCTGTAAATTTGACAAATTATTCATTAATTTGGGAAACAAAAACCATAGCAATATGTATTATTTGATAGTCGTATCCTAGGGATACCCAGATATAATCACTGTAGCTCTAAGTTCGAAAGTTTGTACACACTTTCCGGTGATTAATTGCCGGGATTAGGAATTGTCAGGAAACTATTTCGAGTTTCCCGAACAAAGATGAACTTCCCCAGAATTCAAAATTATATTCTTCAGTGGGACATAAAATTTTCCGCCGAAAGAACTCTCGCCATTGAATTATGTCCTTCGTTTTCCCTGGATCCCGGGTTTCGGAGGAAAAGAAAAGGACGGATACCCCTTGGACAAAAGCGAAAGAAAAAGGGAGATGTACTTATTACTTTCCGACCTCTGTGGTCGTTATACCAACAATCGTCTTTTTCGTGTTCGGAATTCAACTTTAATGGAGCTCGTGCAATTTATACTAACAATCACAAAGCACTCGTATCTGATTTGATCCGCACGTAATGATAGGCCTATCGAATATTTGTCCCTTCTATATAATAACAATGATAATTTCGATACGAGCACAATAACGAAAAAAAGATTCTTTTTATTGTTTTGCAGTTACCCCGAATATTGTCACAACGTCGATATAATGTTCGATTTACAAGGCAGTTTTTTCTTTTGTAAATTATTCTGAATGGCTGTCGCCCTATGTATCGCGCAAACAAATTAACTACTAAAGGTGAAAATCTGGTGCCCTAAAAATCGTGTTTACTTACATGTATCATTGCACATGCCATAGCAAGTGCAGCTATCCAAGCACATTTTTCTTCAAAGAACCATGTCATTTCTTCAACACAACCATGGAAGAAAGCATTTCCGGTTACGGTGTCTCTGCACTGGTTTGGTAGTGGTTGACGCAATTGGATGTAGTCGATGGCTCCATCAGCACCACAGCAGCCAATCTATAATTAAATAAGCTAAATTAAGGATATGTTAATTGATTCTTACGTTTTATTATTTAAAAACGCTTTTCCAAGGTTCCTTTACTTTGTAGGTAAAAGCTATGAAACAGATCATTCACGCACGAATTAAAAATTTCTTAAACTGCTCTTTCTCAATTGTGACACAGTCAGGGATTTGAAAGGTATACAATCTTAACCACACCTTTTGATGTTACAGATAAAACTTTGGTAGTAGGGGATCTGGACTGGATGAACTTTAGTAAGAAACAGGGGCAGGTAGGAAAACGTATTGCTGTGGTAGGCATCCCGTTTTTCGTGAGTGTATTTTAAGTTGCCTAATTTGTCATGATTTTTCCGTTCTGCTGAATCATTGTACCGAGAATTTTCACAATAATGGTTAGTTTGTATAAATTTTAGTTAAAGAGTTATTTGTATAATTTATTTAATTAAGTGTTAAGCTTTTTTAAATTAATTCCTTTCTTTAAGATATCTAGCATTTACTAGTTCTATTTAATGTTTGTTCTACTAGATTTTGTCGGTAATTTGTGCGTTTGCGTGATTGTTGTATGTAAAACGATTGTAGAAGTTTGTTCTAGAGTTCCTTGGTCGACTGTTACCGTGAGTACACGTATTTTAAATCTTGGTTGCCATTTTGTATTTCATTTTGATATCGTAATTTAATTCGCATAATTGTCTTTTTTTTGTCCATCAAGGAATCGCTTTAATAATAATTTTATTATATTGATGGTGTGCACATTATAGATATAAGATCATTTATTATTTCTGTGCAGGAAGATATGTTTTCAGTTCAATTTTTCTCATTATATTTTAAAGTGTTAATTTTTCCGTGTTTCTATTTTGCTGATTCATCACCTCGGTTTGGGTGAATAGAAGCCTTGTGCTTGCATTTAAATTTTTCTTTTGTTATTTACTAGAAATTGTCCACGCTTAATTTAGTTTGTGTTAATTTGAAACCACGTGGATTGTTATTGAAGGATATTGGATTATCTTCCCAAACAACCAAATCTTTTGCTTTGTATAGGAAATAGCATTGTCCTATTGTAATTTAGAATCAAGTGCAGTTTTTTATTTTTTGGCCAGAACCTTCAGTTCACGGTTTTTTTTTTCTGCCGTTTTGTAATTTTACCCAATAAAAAATAAATTCGTTTGTTACTTAGCATCTTTGGGTTAAAAATTCTGTTCTTTTATTTTAAATTAAACCTTTTCAACTTTTGGGGTATTTAAGAAAGTCAGATTTCTTTCATTCACATTTTACTTTTCGTAGGTAGATTCAAGTTTTAATTCACGAAGGTAACTCTGAGATTTCTTGTTCTTTTGCGCGCTTTAAGATTGTATCCGTTGAGCTAGCTAATTTTTACTTTTCTTAGTCATATTTTAAAATTCATTTTTGCATTTTCAAGTCAGTCAGTACACAGCAGTATGTTTGTATTAAGTAGAATGAATATTTCAGTGACTGCTACTAAAGATTCTTGTATTTGTAATCTATAGAAAACCACTGTTAAATTTAATAGAATAGGAGCTGTTTATTGTCAACGGTTCTTGCCTTAGTAATGACGTTTCAGATACAGTTTCCCTTTCCTCAAACTTTGGCTAAGTTACAATAAATTGAATGGAAAACATACATCATGGGAAAGTTGTACCGACTGTATATGCGTTTTAAATCTGTTGAAGGATGGCAACAGTTTCTCCCCTACATCAAAGAAGTAAATCAAAACCTATGGAAATTGATGAATTCATTATAGAAAGAGAAAAGTTTTAATTGTTTAGAAGTTGGCCAGTGTACATCAAAATTGGAAATATCTAACGAGGATTGCTCGTAACTTTCAACTGCAGATGTAAAAAGCAAAACAAAAACAACAAAAGTATTTTTTTCTTGTGTGGGTACTTAACTGTTTTTCCACATTGCGACACTACCTGTGGTTATATTCGCGGTGTTGGTAGTGCAACTCGTGGTTTGACATTTCACATTTTACATTTTTATATAGACCTTTGCATAGAATTGCGCATGACACAAGAATTGTATTACGCACAAGGAAACCTTGAAAGTCCATGCAAGGACAAGAAATTCCATTTTAACTAGTAAATAAACGTAAACTTATGGAATATAAAAAAATAGTATAAAAAAGTACGTGTTGCAATAACTGTTGTTAATACTCGTACATTATAACTCGTACTCGTATTAAAACAAACTTCATAGTAACAATGGTATTTTGATACACTATTTTCTAATTTGATAATAAAATAATACATAAATGGGTACAATTTTGATATATGCGGGAAATATATAATTATTAAATTATAAGCTTATAAGGTAATTATTTCGTCTCTAAACTCCCTATATAAACAAAAAAATCCTTACTCCACAAATACTCGCAAAACTGCAAATTATTTTTTTTTTCACGTCTTTATCAGTCCTCAATTGGAGGTTCGTATTTTTCTCTAATTTTTCTATTTTTATATAGTTATACTCATTACTTTACACGGTTGAAAACTCCATGGTAATTAGAGTGCAGTATTAAAACGGCCAAAATTTATATTTCTCTAGTTACTTCCCAAGTAGCACATTTAGTTGTGATTATCACTGCTATAGGCGCACAACTACTTCATTATAGTCAATGTTACGTAATTTACTAATAACCAACTTTGAGGGATATCTACTTAAACGATATATCTGTAGTTGCAGTTACGTCGTGGCCACCAAATGAATTACTTTAAGGTTTATTACTTTATGGTGCTAATAAAATAGTAATTGTTACGTCATTCTTACTTGTTGAGTCAGTCTAAAGTTAATTCGTACACATAGTTACAGATTAAAGTCGGCGTTACTAACATATGCTACCAAAATCTGACCTTATTGTAATCATGACCCGCTAGTAATATATTCGGTAGAATTAAGGTGAGCAGCACGTAGATATTACCTACCAAAGTTATAGACAATTTTTTGGTGTTACAATTACGTAATCGTTACTTTCTAAGGGTAATAAAGGTATTTATATGAGCAGTGGTTTTGCTAGGTGCAATATAAGCGTAGTGGGTAGTAGGGTTTAACGCAAGCTAGCTTATAGAGGTTTCGATACACTTCGCATACGTCATTGAGGCTCGTGGAGATTTCGATGACGCATAACAGGTGCAAATTCCCGAGATCTGTATTGAAATCTCGTCCATCGCGCTGAACACAACTAGTAACCATTCTTTCTAGTAATAATATTGAAACACAATATGTGGGTTTTATCTTTTTGTTTTTATTATGCACGTATATTTTATCTCTGGTTTATCAAAATTATGACACAAATATGAAAACTTATGAAAGAAAATTTATCACCTCTTTAAATTGAAAAACTACATCTTCCTATTGTTCCTTGCATTGACGTGATCTTATTTTCTATTACTGCATCTTGTAGATGGAAGTAATAGGTCTCTATCTCGTCCGTTAAACTCTAGGGGGTACTTAATATTTTTAGGTACTTTAATATAAACTTGGTCTCTATAAGATGAGTGCCGTCTCAAGAAAGAAATTTGAATTGAATTTGAACATGATGCACTAGTATTGCGCAGTCGCTATATAGGTCATCACTAGTTAATATAACTTTGAGGTTATAAAGAAGCTAAAAATTACACACGCAACTTGAAAGTGAATTCAGTTACTTTCAAGTTCCATTATATTGCTTTAAAGTGAATTTAGTTGCGTTATAGTAACATATACAACTTGAAAGTAGATTGAATAGGAAATGGTCATGTAATATTTACGATAAAGGATAGTATTAAGTGCTACCATCTAGTAAATATCACTTCAGAGTTATACACTTCTAGGATATATTATTTTGAATACAAAAACGTAAATGCCAAGTGAAGCAAAATGGATGCGCCATTACAATACAATTTCCATGGAACAATATATAAAATAAATGAATGCTGAATAAAAAAAAGCGTTGCTAATACTTCACTAATCATTTTTATCAATTAAACTTCGTAGCATTTGAGACGAGCGTATTTTTAAGAGCGATCATATTAATATTTACCAGTAAAATGGTATGCGTTTTTAATTTTATGTCGTCATTCATACAAAATTCAAAATTAAATAAGTGATCTAACAGATATATTTATTTTATGTACACATAGACCATTATATTATTCATTCTAACAACAGTTAGGGTGAATATGTTATAAAAAAGTATAAAGAACAAAAAGGAACGTAACAATGAATTGCAATGCCATATATAGTAAAAATTACTTTTTCGGAATGTCCCAGCTACATAGCAGCTACTATTCGTCACGCTATGATTACGTAACTATTACGTCCTATAAAAGTAACGATTACGTCACCATAACGTAATTAGAACCTAATATTTTAGTAGTAGTTAGGGATATATGTCACGCAATTAGGAAACCTTTAAGGTAACAAATATGTCATGGCGACTAAATGTGCTACTTGGGTTGAATCTATTCCTTTGATGAAAATAAACTAACTAGAAGAAAGAAATCCTTGCATTTATGTACTCAATAAGTTTGCTTCTGATGTATAAATATTTAAAGACTCGTACATACCATAGGACAAGCGCGAATCTAACGTATAATATGGGGTAAATGTAATGGGGACAGGTTCGCCCAGTACGGATGAATGAACGTCTACAACAATCCCATCATCAATCGGCAAAATCATAATGTAAGCTAGATAAATTTGTCAAGTGTATAAATAAAATAAATATTATAGGATCAACATTACGCACTTGCATTACTAAATGATGGGATTAACGAATCTCATGGAATAAAATTTATTATTTAGGTGTAAAATTAAAAATCATTTCTTGGACGGAAAAGTTAGTTTTAGGTCTTGTTATTGTTATTACTTACAAATCGTTAAAATCAACTTAATAAATACCAGGAAGAAGGAGTAGCAGTGCTGTTGTGTTTAATATTAAAGTTTATTAAAAAAAAATGGAGTTTACGTGTAAGAGTTCCAAAGTATTATCCAATTATTGCATAACTAATGAACATTTAACCTAAAATGATTTAATAAATATTAATTTTCTTTCCGTAACGTTAATCAATCTTATCATTCAGTAATGTAAGTGCCCAATGTTTATCCTACGCCTATTCTCTTTTATTTGTACACTTAATTGTCTAATTTTTCTTTAATTAAGGTCTTGTGAATTCCACCCATTTTCCTAGCCATGTTAGCATCAATGCCTTTCGTCATCAATCGATCAAATTTCATGTTTGCCAGATTACGTCCACAACTGAGCTGTCCTATAATTTCCTCAACACTACAACGAATCTTTCCTTTGATGTTGTGCTGAAAACCGGCGGCTTGCAAGCACCATTGTAATACTAACCGTAAAGGTGCAATTTCGTTGCATCATCCAACGTCCGCGGTCGGGTGCCCACTAATTCTCTCTGAATAGACGACTACTCAATTGCGCGCGCAACGCGGCAGTCTCCTATTTCTGCAAAATTAGTGGCGGTCGACTGCGGTCGTCTAACGACGCAATGAAATTACACTTTAACAGCCAACACAGGACCCGGTTACATTCGTCTTGCATTACACATTACATTCACCCTCGTCCTCTGATGTGTACGAGCTTTTTCGCATTTTTACGCACGTTATGGAAACTTTAAAATGCCCCTGTTATGTGCATACTAAAACGTTACAGTGCGAAAATATTTCTCTAGTTTGCATTTTATGACTTGCGTATTCCAAAATCCTCAGTTTGCAATTAAATATACTGCCGTTATTTCCTAAAGCGATGTCACTAACTAAATCTTATGAGAAGAAATATTTAAAATATTCTGTTCTGCATTGTTGTTTACAAGTACATTCATTATTACTTGAAAATTTATCGCTACTATATAGAAAGAAAAACAGATTTTTAAAAATAGGAGGACGCGATTGTTTCAACATCTTTTGGGCAACAAGCTTTCTTTTTAACAAAGCACTTTCATTTGTAACTGATAGAGGTATATCCTGATGCATAAATCTATAATTGCAGTTATAATGTCAACGGATCGCGTGAACTAACGTGAGCGACATAAAAAAGAACGCTATTAGATAGATAGATGGATAGATAGATAGATATTTTACATGTTGTGCAGTACCTATATGGTACATACTGGCAAGGTGTCATAATATAAACGATAAATTAAGACAAAAGGATGGTAACTTCACTCAACATATCAAACTTTATAAATCGTCTGCCAAAAACTCATCACATGTGTAGTAAGCCTTATTCATCAACAGCAATTTTATTTTTTCTTAAAACTATTAATATTAGTTAAAACTCTAAGAGGCAGGAGTCTATTAAAGCATTAACATCCTCTGTATATAAAACCCCTTTGATAAAGAGAGGTATTATGGAAATCGGGTCTTGTATTGTTACCTATGTCTTCTATCATGTGAATTTTGTAGGTCGTTTTTTCAAAAATATTGCGATTTTTAAATACGAAACAATGTATCTCGCATATATACAGCGATGGGAATGTTAATATTGTGTAATTAATAAATGAGGTCCTACACGAGTCACTCCATCTGAGTCCTGTAACAATCCTAATCGCACGCTTCTGCAGCCCAGAGTTCACCATCAGGCCCAACAATCTTACGGAGTCAGTGAAAGGAATTTGCAATGAATCAAGCCGTAGGTGTTTTTGATCGTTGTTATTGTTTTCTAGACAGCATAAATTTATAACTACTGATTTATCACCAATTAATGTAAGTTTTTATTTGTCCAGAACTGGAATTTTTGTAAAACGTTTGTAGCTAAACGCTCGTTTCTTCCGAAGTTGAACCTGACATGAAATATTGGAAACATCTGCTGTAGCAGATTAGATTTACCATATTATGTTTCAAGAACATATGCAATAATTTATAAACACATTATTAGTTTGACAAAAAACCACTTAACGGGTTAACTGTCTGTTTCATTCTTTCTACATCTTCTTTGATGTTCCCTGATGGTTTAGTTCTTCTATTACCATTATTTAATGGGTTTTTAATTAACCTATCCCCATTCATTTTCTCAAACCATTCTATCTAGTTAATAGTTTTCCCTGCATTGCGTGTTCGATTGCTTGATTATTTTTACTTGTTTGGCAACATTTCGTTTCTTATTGAAGCATTCCTTGTTTTGTTTCCATTTTTTTTTGCGAAGCTAGCTTTTATGCTATTTTTCTGCCTTTCATTGATAGCACATAATATCACACCTTCGAAGCATTAAGCTTTAAGATTTAACTACATCGTTTGCAACTTTATTTGGGCGCCTCTTACAATGGTAGTTATGAATGATAAGTTGACAACTATTATTTGAATTTTTCGCTATTGCTGTATATTAAATCATTCCTATCGAAATACCAATCTAAATTTCTTTAGAATCACTCCAAACTGTCAACAACAACAGTATCCCTAACCTTAAAGTTTAGAGAATGCAAAGTATTTAGTTGTGCTCAAATTTATAAAACGAAATACTTCTACATATACACAGGTAAAAATTTGACGGAGTGAAATAGGGAATCTCCGTTTTGGAAATATATTGTTCCAAAAAGGAGTTGCCATAGCTGAAAACAGAAAGTATTTCCTCGGTTTTATACAAAATCTCATCCAAAACGGAGAAATTAAATTTACTCCGCTTTCTAACACGATTTTCAAGGAAGAAATAATCTCCGTTTTCTTTCCGCATCTACACTACCGTATTTAAGTCTTAATGTGAACAAATATCCCTAACATTGCATTATATTTTCTCCTTCACGGAGGTGATAATTTGTTTACTTTCAGATGTTTCTATTTCTAATACCTCAACGCCAAAAAGGGAAAGGATACCTCCGATTGGGAACATTTGTTCTCCAAATCGTAACTGCTTGCCTAAACATTTTAATTAATTATTTCCACGTGGACTTACTTGCATTAGCAACGGAGATCTGATCGGAGATTTTATCTGATACAATAGTAGTATTACATACATATGGGGGAAACAACATCCGTAATTCATTTTAATAACAGTAGTAAGAGTTAAAATTTCTCCATTTCGGAAACTTTTACATTTATTACAAAATAGTAAAACTGCATAAGAGAGATAAATTGGTCCTTAACGGATTAGGTTGCCTAGGTTAAAGATGTGTTTTCTCCTATTGAAAGCAAAATTATCTCTGTATTCTATCCGTTTAGTAGCAAAACATTTAACTCCGAAATGGAGACTCCTTGAACGGATGGTCGCGAGGAAACACCGGAAAAGAGTTAAAACGGTGTTAGATTCGACTCCGTATTTTTATTTGTGTATCCAAAGATATTTTAAAAGGAAGTCCCACGCAGCTGCAATCCAGATACGTTATGAAAAAGGGGCCATGCGATTCTAAAAACTGGCATGCTTCTTGAAAACTTCTGTGTTAGGAACTCCAACAGCAAACGGACATAATCCAAAATAAAGGTAGCTAGATCCAGAAATTGTGGTAACTGGTATTGATAATTTTAAAGTTTCTCCTTAAATACAACCGCTCGAATGCAAATTCACATATATTTCCAAGAGGATACCAAAATGTGATTTATCTGTTTATGAATTAACGAAAAAGGCAGAAACAATTTTATAAAAAAGGTAAACACTGTCTCCATGGACCCCTAGTCCTTTCTTCTAATACGAATTACATTAGATCTTTGTCCCCGAATAGATCGATACCAGCTAAACCGAGTTAATATGATTCAACGATTGCACAAACGGACAGATTTCAACAAACACATTCAACTAATTGCAAGTAACACATCATATACTGGTTTAACAAAATAGGTATGTATATTCAATAAAACTTTAGAGTAATTTTGGCATGATTATGCTACATGTATATATAAGCGAAACTCAACCTCTTATATCATAAGAGGATTACCACGGAACATAACATTTCGGCGATTATTATTGGTTGTGACATTTTTGTAATAGCAGAACGTACGCTTGTAGGGAGAAATAAAAATTTTATTTAGAAAAGCCGTCGAAAAGCGTTGCAGGAAAGCCGCGAGAAGCGACCCTGATGGGACGTAGTTCATTTTAATGTTACATTAAATTTGGAGGCATAAGATAAGGAGACGACGCTCCGGGAAGGCGAGAAATCGTTAGGATAGGGGAGAAAAAAATGTGAAAAAAACTGGGGAACGGCGTCGAGCGGATATACGAGCAAAAAGGGAATAAAGTGATTGAGACTTTGTGGAGTTAGATCTTCCAATTCGATTTCGGAAATGTCACCGACATATTTATTTATGAACGGAAAACTTTCCGCCCTCACACGCACACACTAAACGTAGAGCGATAATGCATTTTTCAGACGATTTCAGTATTAACATTTAAATAGGAAACTCTTATGGTTTCTGACACCTATGGAAATAAATCCGGATAATTTTTTACTATACAATCCATCAATGCGTTTTAAATAATGGAAAAATACAATTCTGGTTATAATAAGCGTCATCAATATCTATTCATCCAGTTAATTGCCGCCTAACATAAATATATAAACTTTTTAGATAAAGAAATATATAGATGATAATCTTACTGCGGAGCCAAGATTTATCTAAGAAGAAATAGAAAGTATTGCAAGAGAAGAACGGGAGTAAAAAGAGCAGAAAGAGTTTACCAAAAAATTGTAATTAACGAGAAAAGCTACATATGGAATAATGGAAGTACGAACAAACCTAACATATTATTGATTCTATTAAACTTGTTTAAATACTCTTTAATTTTACAGAGATCTTTATCATTATTTTACCTGATATTTTAATCGCAGATGTCCCTGTTTGTACCACCTTGAATTTTTCACCTACCTAATATGATTTTATTATATTTGTTTTTACACCTTAAAACATTTTTTGTAAATTTAGTTTTAAGCATTATTATAGTGCGAAATCCTTTACATTTAACACGATTCTCTTTACCACTTTACTTTTTAATTTGCAATTAAAATTGTAACGTTTTTAATGTTTTTAATTTTCAAAATTTATTTGCGACAATTACTACAATCATTTTTTTCAATGTGCATGTACATATTGTGGGTTAAATATCGTTTTTACAAACTTTTCAAGTTTTGGCCGTGGGCCATCCTCAGACGTCACAAAAATAAAGAAGAAAAGGTCCGAAATTGTAAAAATATATAGGTATTTGACATATTAGTGTTAAAAAGTATTTAAAAATTTAAACTTTAAAAATAAATGAATAAATGAAAACAATAAGACTATGTAGATGACATATAGTCTTTCTACAGCACGCATGTTTTGATATCCTTCATTTTAATATGTAAAAAGTTTGTAAAGACGATATTTAACTCAGAATATACGATTGGAAAGGACTATATTTTTCTTATATTACGTTATCCAATCCAATAGAGACCACTAATACATTGTAAGTAGTTTGTTAATTTAATATATAAACAGTTAAGTCGAATCATTGTATCTACGGATAAGCTATACCTAAGTTTATTTTCGTACGTTGCACATATTTAACCGTTAGCTTCTATGTATTAACAATATATGTAGATATATATATTTCAAATGCGTCCAAGAAATGATAAACAGTATCTTTTAAAACAAATAAATATTTTTCCTGGAAGGTACATATTTGATTAGCAAATTGCTGAAACAAACAAAAATGCTTAAAAATTCTGTGGTAAGTGTACAAATATGACATTTATACTTCTTATTAAATATGTACAGAAAATACAGAAAGTTTATCGTTGACTCGGAGGTGATATAATAGTTTTCCCAACAACTGGTTATTCTTGTTGATTATCGTGTTAGTTGGATATTTCAAACAAATAGGTGGAAATTCTAAATCATCTGATTGTCGGTCAAGGTCCTATTGATCAGTTTTGTGACTGCCAACCTTTTTAATTATTTGTGCAATTTGCTCTAACCTGTCCACTACCAAAGTAGCGGTAATATTAAATGCATAAGATAAAACCTTTGTTCCCTGACAACGATATAATAAACGATATAATAAAACCACTAGAACAATTATACAAAGTAGACAAAGTATAGGAACTAAGGTTATGAATTACTTAGCTTGGTAAGTAAGGAAAAAATACTGTTTAAATAAGCTAGATGGTATGTGAATATTACACTGTTGAAAATTTTAACACTTTTTTTGACTAATTCAATAGTCAGGAGAGGTCCACACTCTTCGTGTTATTTTGTCGAGAACTATACGAGTTTAAATTTGACGAGCAAAGATGCTCAAGTATTGTCTATTGCTAAGGGGTTATTTTTTCCAACTGACACGTGAAATTATAAAATACTTCTAGTCACATTTTATTTGATCTAGACTAGACAAATTTACTAGCTGTTTAACTAAATGAATGCGGTCTATTGGGTGATTTAACTCCATTTTCTAAACATGATGTCTTCTTAATATGCAACTCTTATTTCTTAGTGCTATAATATTCTCTTTTTAAAACGTTTTCTCGATTATAAATATGCATAACCACTCATTCAAAAGTTTTGGTTTGAAGTAAACGTACCACTTTCAAACCATTATAAAATTAAGTGAAAGTTTATGCTATGTGACTCAAATCCGAACTGATTACGTAAATAGATGTTCCCAATACATCTTTAAGATGTTGAAATTTTTTATGCCCAGTGGAATTAACGTTTAATAGCACAAGGTTACACTTTGCAGATCAGGTCACGTTTGGTGGTTTGTTTGTATATGTTAATACGCAGAAACAAACCCGAAAACAGATACACGTGCAATGCACGTGGTGCGTATAATGCAATACCGTATTAGATTAGGTGGGGTTTCTATATTTCTATCCGAGGAAAAAAATGTTGATTGGTTGGCGCTTCTGAATGTCTAGAAAAATAGTAAATCTTCGTATCTGAACAAATAATTCACACGAAATTCTAGTAATTTCTATTCTATTAAACACACGTAGTCACTCGTCTGGCAAAATTTGTAAAAATCAACACTACAATATTTGAGTAGCGCAAAATTAACGCCAACACCGATAATATTTTCAACAGTGTAGTAGTATATAATAAACCTGCATACATTTCTGTGAAGGAAATAACAAGCCAAATTCGTACTTGTACAAAGGGAAGAAGATGTCTACACTATTATATCAGTTTCATATCCGTGTTCGATTGTTTGCTCAACATTCATTATACGACATGCCAGTAGAACGTAGCGTATACACAGGGGTCTTATAAAAGATCCTCATTATATCTGACATAATATACGTATATATCATATGTGAAAGATAGGTTCCAATTTAGAAGAAGGACTGTTGATGCGTTGATGTGGAAATATATGCTTTACGAACTTATTTGTGGTAAAACCTTTATATATGACATTGAAGAAATACTATTTCAATGGATATTCTACAACAGCAAAAAAAAAAATATCACGTTTAGCCGAACGTCTTTAGAAATTCAATATATTATACTATATAGATGAAAAAGTAAAATTTTGAAAAGGTAGATACTGTTATCCTAAAAACGGAACTTTAAGGCAACATAGTCGGACACTTACCAGACGTTGCATTTGCATATAAAAATATCTAAGCCATATCTATTAAAATCAAATGTGGATGGATAAACGTTATTTACTATATAATAAAATATACGTTTATTCCTCTTCTATAATCAAATTGTTAAGAATTTAGAAATTATAAGGACAAACTAACAAAGAGACCCAATATATTAATCCATGTACTCCACTAGAGCAAATATTACTTAAAGTCATACACCTAAAAGCGCCCCGTTCGTGGAAAATGACTTATTTATGCTCGAGCTATGGGGGAAACTGTAATATTATTATTCCTAAATCGTTTGTCGCGGTTCCGCTGACAATCTATGTAAATATTTAACCGCCTGATAAATATCTTAGTGCTTCTTGAGCGGAATTACTATGTTTGAGGTAAAGATGTAGGTGAACCGCTACGATGCCCGCATATTCCGCAGAGAATTAAATCCCATTAGCTCCTGTTTGGTTACTGTGTTTACGAAATAACTATGTGCAATTATGCCAGGGAATGTGTGCGTTGTGTATACACATACGTAAGGTAGCGAAGGGTTTGCTGAAGGGAAATCTTCTCATGAGGCTTCCCAACATTAGGCCCACATAATTTAGTATGTTACACACGTAGGAAGAAAGAGATGGAAAGAGCTACAAAACAAGAAAAACTAGATTTACAGCTATAATAACTACTAACGATAGTTAAGGGAGTATATGTTACGATATGTAATTAGTAACTCGTGTAAAATTCAACTGTGTTTTTCTTTTCTAGCACAACTTTCTTTAACCACTACATCCTAGATACAGCTGTCCAGAGTAATTCGTAGGAGAAGCATAAAAATTGGTCAAAAATCAAAGCATTCATTTCTATATTAATATTATTATAATAAAAACGTAATGAATAATAAGGCATATCAATGGGCCATCTTTGTTTTAAACGAAAATCACCTGTGTTGTAGCTTCTTTATTTGTTTCTACTATACTAATAAAAATGGGCTAAGTAAAATGTTTACTTGATAAAAAATTATTTACAATAGATAAAGTTTTACTTGGAACTATTCTCGTTAATTAATACCTGCAACTAAACCTGAATGCAAGTTGTTACTGTAAATAGTGCTTTTATTAATGGCTACTACACAGCGTACCTCACAAATTTGTGGTAAGCAACGTATTACTTATGACTACTGGTACTGCATCTAACTACAGCACATGGTTAGTAGAAGTAACAACAATGCTGATCGCGATTAAACTCATGTATTTCCTTAAATAGATAACAACTTGCCACAACTATGATTATTTGAGTTTTGCTGCCACTCTGTGATTGTTTTACTATTCCTGATTGGCTAATGCGGCGGAGTAATAAAATAATCCCCGAGATTGCTACGCGGGTTAGCGTCAAGTAAGAGTTACGGACGTGGGAAAAGGTCGTCGAAAAAGAGTGGCCGAGGAGCGCGGCAATTGTAGGCCAGTTGGAACGCAAATATATTAAAAATACCAGGTGGGTTAACTCAAGGCCCCATCCGTATAAAGAATCCCAGCGAAAGAAGAAGTACCGAGTCTATAAGCAATCGGAAGTTTCAAGATTGTAGTTTTAAACCACGTGGTGGGATATTTGAATTCCCCGTCATTGTGATGATATCTGCGCCCGCTGGTGAAGTTAAAGTGTGGATGCCGTCGCTACCTGAATGACAGTCCAAGCGTCACCTGCAGTTAGGGATACCCCGACGAAGTTGCCGTTATCAAGGCGATGACCGGACATAACCTACGTACGCCAACAGAGGATCAACTCGCTGAGACAACGCCCAGTACAAAGAACCAACAGAAACTGCAAGTTTACCGCCTAGGTATATTATTTCTTTGTTTGCTATTAGTTGTAACTTTAAAGCCATATTTCTCTTTGTCCTTTGTTTAGATTTCAATAATTTCAATAACTAAATAACGTTTCAAGGGGGCTCCATTTACCTTATCTTTTATTATTGCTTTGTTCATTTTTTTCATTATTAAGGAATATATTTTATGGGCTATTACGTTGTAAGTTGTTTAAAAAAAAAACTGTTGTTAAAGTGAAACCAATATCTTTCATTCATATCAGGTAGTCACTGTGTTTGTCCTATACAAAGTAAAACTATTACTAATAATTCTGCTTTTTATTTAAATTTATATTAAATATTCGCTAAACTTCCTCGTTTCCTGTACTACCCATAGTTGTACAACAAATTTAAGGTAAGTATATTGTATATTTATAGCAAACCATTACCTTCTATATATCAGGTATTTAGTGAACGTGCATTAATGATACTCTTTCCTTATCAAGTAATCTAAATAGCTTGTATTAATTATGAAGGTGTGATAGCTGTTATATATGTAGAATAGTTCACACGATTTACAAAATGCTGTGGATCTTAATTGAAATTAAAACAAGTTTTTTTTTATAATAAACTAGTTTACATCTAAATAGTGAAAGACAGCCTAATATACTAACTACAAACTACAATAAAACTCAGAAAAACAAAAAGAAGGAGAAGAAATAAAAAATACTAATGGTAGCCTGAGCAATACGATTTTTTCAAATTTCTGTCGCTCAAAGCATGACTTCTAGGAGCGTTTATAATGTGTGCAAAAGAAACTAATCGTTTCACAGGAGCTAAAGAAGGCAACAGTGAATTACATTTCATGACGATTTTCTATCATAATAATAATCATCTTCTAACATTCTCATTTAAATATTTTATTATTTACAATTCATAATGGTCGTCCTCTGACGAGGCCAATGTTATTAGCGAGGTTGAGGTACATTCAGTGTCTTCTTTAAAACCAAAGAATAGATCATATTCCTTTGGATTTTCATCTACACCTCAAATTGGTGAATTTGCACTATTAAAGCTGTCTTTAATACCGAGTGGATGTTTAGTAGGGAATAAAATAGACAATTTATTTATATAAGTATGTATGTAAGTAAGCATAAGGCTATACACTTCTTTTCTGTTTAATTAATCACAAAACATCTGTGGCTTAATTCTAAAAGGGACAATGTGTAAAGTCAGAATTTTATATGATTACATTTTTTTTTTCATATTTATCTTATGCAGCGGGACCATGCACTTTTATCGGCAAGTGGACGCATTCAATACTGTATATACTTACATAGGATTAAATACAAATACATGCTTTGTAAATATTGAAAGTACTTTTCACATGACGAAATACTTAGAGTAAATAAAATTATTTGAAGTATATTTTTAGTTCTTCAAGAACTTTCTTTTGCGAACAAATATCCAGTACATTGTAGGCAAACTACTAAATATTTTATTTGAAATACATTTGTACTGGGAGTAGGCTCAACACTGATACTAAACCACAGTTTTACGACGCTCGTGAAATAATACATCATTTGAAGCGATCGTCATTTATATGAACACAAATGTTTAAGTGTCTTTTAGAACGTTCGTGTTTAATTGTATATTTAATACATCCCTATATGTGTATTAATTAAAAATTATGTATTCCTTTCTACGAAATCTTGTTAAAAATGTTCTCTATAAATGCGCATTCTGAAGTAATTGGTGGTCTACGTACAAAAAGTAAGTACAAAGTGTTAGTTATAATTCTATATATCCTGGACATTAAATAAATAAATAAATCAATATATAAATCGTTATTCGTGTGTTCGTAGTATATACACATTTTGAAGATACAGTAGTTGAAGAATAAATGACATTATGTTAAAAAATATATAGCATGCAAGCCAACTCACTTAATAAATGCATTTGATTTCTTTATTATTTGATATATATGAATAGACAAGTTTAGTAATTTTAAATATTAGTTTTTTTGTAAATTAATTATTAGTAGTTTGTCATGCATCATGGGTTTCTACATAAAAGCCCCATTTTTTTGAGAAATAAGAGAAAGGAAAACTATTAAAGAAATGGGAGGTATGGGTACTCCATCCCCCAGTGTTAGCTTTTTGCGAAGATAGGTTACGTCGTTTTTAAAAAGTTCTTAATATTTGCTATAATTTCAGAGATATTTTTAGAAATCGAAAAAACATGCAAACTTTGGAGAGGGCTGTATCGGCATTTGAGGAGAAAAAAGATTGCGTAGCACTTTTATCAGGTATTTTTCAGTCTGTAAAGTTTGGTGGTATGCCCTCATAAGCCATGTTCACGTGTATACACTTGAAGAGAAAATAATATCCAACGATGCGAGCCTAACCGAGCGAAGGAGAAGATATTGGATCTCTTCCATTACTAGGGACAGAGATCTTCTACCTTGCTGGCTCAGGCTGAATCGTTGGATATTTTTTTCTTCAAGTCTACGTGCAACACACACATAGGTATATAGCATCGTGAAATTAAAAATTGTAATGAGCATGCACGCTCCTGCGTTCTTGCGGAAGAAAAGCAAATAATCGGCACGTGTTTCCACAATGAATTTTTGCAACAATGAGGACCTATCATCCCTCAATATTGCAAAAATTCGATTAAAATGCACAAAGGTATTTCATTGCTTCTTTGTATACAAATTAATATTTTTGGATATTCTAGTGCTGCACCATAAGAAGCTACCACATCTAGATGTGTGTTATGAGCTTAATCATAATAATGATGATAAAGTATTAACCACTATTATCGAGAGTTAGGATTGAAGGAAGAGAAAACCGAACATTTGGATATGTAACAACAGAGGAAGTAAGCAGGTGACATAGAAAAGGAGCTAGTCGTGAAGAGTGAAGAAGTACATGAGTCAAAATGTAAGCAGGGTGGGGGTGTTACGTGGGTATATAAAAAAGTATAGTGAAATAGGTTGAAATAGTTTGATGACGCCATGTTGCTTCTTGAGGAGCGAAAAAAACAAGGTTTGCATACGCAGAACTGTATTACTAGAAAAGTAGTCGTACAAATTTGTCAAAAATTTTCGGTAGAACATCTAAAACATTAATTTAATACGTATACGCTGAAACATATTGGCTTTTCCTTATCTTTTTAGAGATACTATTAACTATAGTCTCCTTCTTTACTGTAATTCCCTAAACAGAACTACATTTCCATTAACGTAATTTTTATCATACGCGTATCACACAGTACGGCCCATTGAAATCCTGACGAACTATTTTTTGTTTCTTTTCTGTCCGCTCCTTCATATATCACAGACGAACGCTAAATCCAATACTAACCCGATATTATATCTCTGCTGCTTTTCTTCCTCATACGTATTACTGTACGTACGCGATACTGTAACTGAAATCCTATTTCAATTTATATATTGGCATCGACTTTTCGGAGTTTCCCCTATTTTCTGTTCAAACGAATTTGTTCCTGTGCCTGTTATTTTAAGGACAGCCACTCGCGTTAGAGGGTTTCATTAATGTGAGTGGTAATATCGGATGCTGGAATTTTTTTTTTTTAAAGAAGCATATTCTATTCATAGAATATTCTCTAACTTTTTAATACAATTTGGATCACAAAAACTTAAGCAATATTGAATTATAACTAATAATACTTGGATGTCTAACACAAGTAATAACGAAGTAATTGTTGTCTCGTTATCACTTGTTGCTACTCATAAAAAATACAAAATAAATTGCAGAATACTTATTATCACGTGATATTTATGACAAATTATTGTAAATGTTAATAATTCGGGTAACGTTTTGTCATTTTCAAAATATATTCAGTAAATTTCGCTAAATAATAGTGAGAAAAACGATTTGTTAAGTCAACGCCAAATTGGGTCGTATACAAGCCAAAAGAAATTGTGTTGAAGTAATCTACTAATATTTTTTGTTTGGCATTAACCCAATTTATTTGCTGGTTATATACAATCGAATTTCACACTGGCTTAGTACATCTTCCCCAATAAAGACCTTGAATCGTAAATCAATTAGAATATGGTGGTTCTAGCAAATTTATTGCACAACAGCTCAATATAAATAATAAAAAAAAAAACACAGCGATGAGGGCAAGAGCGCATCTTATCAAGAAAATTTGTCAACCAGGAACCAGAAGTAAACTAAGAATTTCCGTTAATGTTCCAGAAAATAACTTGGGCATATTTTTTTGCCAGAATCTTTGCTACTGTAGAAGCAAATTAAAGTAAAGTAAAGTTCCCAACCTCAACCTATGACTAGTCGTAAAATTAAAAGTTCAGACATTCGCACTTGTGTAGATAAGCAGCGACTACCTGTAATCATGACGCGGCGCTTTTAGTGATAAAAAAAATTAGTTATAGGCAGATTCGCGTTCGCAGTACGTGAGAGACAAGATAATACTCTTGGAGGAATTACCGCTATATAGTTATTAACATAAAATTATTGTAGCCTGCATTTGTAGGTAATATTGATTAAAAAGAAGAATATCTGGCCATGAGCGTGGTTCGGTTTTTATGGTCTCGGAACCTGCTGACGCACTGCTGAAAAATTTAACACCTAGGCTTACCAAAAGATATCAGAAAATATTTTAATGCGAGTAGTCTATTTCCAGACAACAATGTTATATCCTAGAAAGATAACTGCTTCGTCTACGCGCTTCATACAATTAGCCAATTGTTGTAAATAATAATATCGTTTGCCGTTATTCCACCTTTGCTCAAATGAGATATATGGGGTTGTGTCATCAACGAGAAATCAAAATTAAATGTTAGACTACTCAAAGCAGAAAAATTGGACCAAGAAAATATATTTAAAGGTTTGGTAAAAACGGAAAAATTACCTGAATAAATACTATAAAAACTAGTTCCTTTTCTGTTTTTCTTTTTACGCATACTGTTTCGTAGTGTTTTCGCACTGTTCATGCGCTGCCGAGGGGCACTTTTTTCTCAAAAACCAAAAAGTATTCTCAAGCAGTAATCGACAGGTAAAAAGATATTTTATAAAGTCGGGTTTGAAATGCCTATTAGAATCTTGAAATGCACTAAAACATATAGATTTCTGCTTATAATATCAAAGTTAGTCATGATTTTCGATGTAACCGGAGTGCAACATAGATGAAGGTATTGTTTTCTGAAGAGATGATAGCTAAGAAATACTATTGTTAACAGCACTTACATCTATTTTGAAAGAAGTCTGACATTTTGTCAAAGGTTTAATGACAATTTAGGTAGTGATAATTGTATGAACTTGACGTTCTTTAGAGACGAAGTTTGATTCCATTGTCGACATTAATTTACAGAGCTACCAGAACTTAGGGTATTGATAACCCCATGAATTTGCTGGAACCAAAACTGTTACATAAAAATATGCATTTTGGTAGCAATGTCTAGAGGAAGATTTGTTGGACCAATATTATTCGATGAAAACATTACAGGTGAAATACACTGGGCCATATTAAAGGAATTCGTACGAAAACTATGCGATGATGAATTCTAACAATGTCACTTTCAACAGGACAACGTCTGAATACATATAATAAGAAATACTCAGGAATATCTAAAAGAATTTTTAGACAGTTGGTTGATAAGCAAAAATTTATAGCACCCGCGCTCTCTAGATTTTACACCGTTAAATGTTAATTTTGTTTGGCAATTTAAAAAATAAAGTATTCGAAAACGATTATACACTGTTGAAAATTTTAACACTTTTTTGACTAATTTAATAGTCCATACTCTTTTCGTGTTGTTTTGTCGAGAACTATACGAGTTTAAATTTGACGAACAAAGATAGTCAAGTGTTGTCTATTGCTAAGAGATTATTTTGTCCAACTGACATGTGAAATTATAAAATACTTCTAGTCACATTTTATTTGATCTAGACTAGACAAATTTACTAGCTGTTTAACTAAATGAATACGGTCTATTGGGTGATTTAACACCGTTTTCTAAACACGACGTCTTTTTAATATGCAACTCTAATTTCTTAATGCTATAATATTCTCTCTTTAAGACATTTTCTCAATTATAAATATGCAAAACCACTCATTCAAAAGTTTTGATTTCAACTAAATATACCAATTTTAAAATGATTTTTTGAGAACCATTATAAAATTAAGTGAATTCTTATGCTACTTGACTTAAATCTCAACTAATTACGTAAATAGATGTTCCCAATACATCTTTAAGATGTGTCTTTAAGAAATTTTTTATGCACATTGGAATTAACGTTTAATAGCACAAGGTTACACTATGCAGGTCAGTAGACGTTTGGTGGTTTGTTTGTATTTGTTAATACGCAGAAACAAACCCGAAAACAGATACACGTGCAATGCACGTGGTGGGTATAATGCAATAGCACATTAGATTAGGTGGGGTTTCTATATTTCTATCCGAGGGAAAAATGTTGATTGGTTGACGGTTCTGAATGTCTAGAAAAATAGTAAATCCTCACATCTGAACAAAGAATTCACACGAAATTCTAGTAATTTCTGTTCTATTAAACACATGTAGTCAATTCGTCCGGCAAAGTTTGTAAAAATCAACACTAAAATATTTGACTAGCGCAAAATTAACGTCAACACCGATAATATTCTCAACAGTATATGATTCAGAGAAGTTGCAAGTAGCGGTACGATAAATTAACATCACCATAGAAGAACTTCAAAATGTGTTTTAACATTCGAAACGGGGGATAAATATTTATCTGGAGAAAGTGGATATTTTCAATATCTATTCTGACACATGCATTTTATTTCTAGGTTTAACCACCTTGTATGCAGAGGTGAGCATAGTAATACTTTTTTTTTAAATCTGTGTAGTTAGTCTATATCTCTAAAGGTTCGTTTTCTGTCACATGTTTTTTCCAGGAGATTTGAATAATGTGCAATTTCGCGGATATGCAAATTTACTGCTAGACCTGCTGTTATCTTTGATGCCACCACATTGCCAAATACAGCACCAATCAATATACTTGTACGGGCACTCTGGGACAGTAAAAGGAATCTAAATTTTACCAGATTATTCTTAAAAATATTTTTAGGTCATGTAGCATTGAATTCAGTAAAATTTTTGATTTGTTTTTAAAATGGATGATGAGGTGAATCAAAGATTCAGCTTGAGCAGTATGTGATCGTGAAATTGTTACATCAAGTACAATTATTTATTCCCTAGCTTCAATTATATTATCAATAAATATGAAATCGTAGTAAGAAATAAAAAACCACATACGTTTTTTTCCGTAAAACTTATGTCAATAGAAACATGTCCTAAATCGATTACAATCAAAAATTGAGAAATTCCAATAGGTGTAACATTTTTACACAAATATATTCTGTTCACAAAAAGAAATAAAAGAAGTGTTTACTTACGTTTTCCTGGATCATGGCCAAAACTTCTTGCCCTCTCTGGTAATGTTTGTTCATTATCAGTCGACGCATGCTTTCCCTAATTATCGGCTGTAAGGCGGAGTTCTTAGTGGTGAAATTTAGCAGTAGAGCGGATCCAGCGACATATCCGATGAAGGTCAGAATTTGAGTTCCGATGAACTGCAAGCAAAGTAAATAGTGAAGGAATATAACGTCTAGAAGGCAGACGGTTAGAACAAACAAAGAGAATATTACAGAGAAACGCTTCGCGTAAGAAGCAAACGTCTACTTCTCGGAGGTTTAAGTAAACAGGAAAAGATATTTGCATTAAAGTGCATTGTATTTTTGACTTTGTTTCGCGATGTCCTGCAGCTCTTGAGAAGTAGTTTCCGCATCAACTTATCTAGATTGGCTGGCGGTACTCGCAAACTAGATGTATTTTATTTTTATTCTGCTGCTGCAGTTAAACACGCTTAACCAAAGACAAACGTTAGTAGCTATATTTGGTTTACAAAATCAAGGAAATTTATAATAATAAAGTTCTCTAACATGAATCAATTATGTAAGTAGGCTAAAACAGATCCTGTATTGAATATAAATCCGTTTGGTCGTATATTTGTATTTATCTATGTATTTAAGGTAATTTAAATGCGTGGTAAAATAGTTTACTTCTACATGAATAGCTGCTATAATGTACATAATTTCATTTTCTAAGAATTATTTTCTCATTCTATTAAATTTCGTGTGTCGTGACATTGGCATTGTCTAGATCTTTATTGCAGGATTGTAACTTACCCAATCGGGATAAACAACGTTCTGGTTTAGACTAGAAAAGCCACAATGGAGTTGTATATTGTTGCTAGGGAGAATTCGGTTTCAAGTGTATTAAATCTTACAATTTTATTACGCTGCTAGCGTTGAAACAGGAATAAATACATCGTGAGGGAAACTGGAATGTCAACTATATAGTTGCATACGCAGAAGTTCGAATAACGATTTCCTCCGGGTGTATCTCTTATTTGGAACCAAAAAATATTACCTATAATTTATACGGATACGATATTTTTAGAAATATGAAGGTTATTTTCTATTTCAACTGAGCACTAGGATAAAGCGTAAGTGGAAGTCACTCCTTTAAATGTAATCTTATTCAGATATATTTACCTGAAGTTTCACATTACAACGATTACTTAATCGTTATGAAGGTACTTTTTATATTTCCCAGAATATGTTATTTCAACTTTCGTTTCTTATTTTAACAGTTTTTAAATTTAGGTAACAAAAAGATTAAAAATACTCTAATATTTTGAATATAGATATGCAAAACCACTCCAAAATTATATTTAATCATTAAAATCAATACATTGCATCACACTTAAAATGATATATACCTGCCTGTATCCAATAACTTATTTTTTTCTTCTTATTTTCATATTTGATGAAGTTAATGATTTAACATGAAAGCTAATTCCATCGGTTGCACAACGTTTCTTGTCATATAAAATTACATATGTGTCTTATCGGACAACTTCCGTAGAATCATTATACAAGGTTAGGCAAATGTGTGGGAACACCAGTTTTCTGGCTAAATTAAGGGTTCTATTAAAAAATAACCTTAAGGAAAGTTGTTGCAGTATTTTTATTCTACTCCGTGACATGCTTTGATTTCCAACAACTATCACCTGTTTCGAGATATGGCATCATCGGTAGCTTTTTTAAATGGATCACCTATATTTTTCGACATTTTTGCATAGACACTTTTTCAGGAATTGCAATGATATACGGTTTGGTAGGTGTGCGGCTTCAGATTTTAAAATAAAGCGTTGGCTACTACATTTTTTTTGTGTCAGATATATCTGATAAAGAATATTCGTATTTTTATGTTGCCATGGAAATTTTTGGCGTAAATAAAATTATTTGCATTACTCAGTATTACTGACAGTCATAGTTAATACTAGCAGATAGTTTCCGTATACTAAAATAGTTGTTCATTATCGACGAACTAACAGAACGTAAAAGAAGTAGTTTGTTAATGATGGCTGGTTTTGGAAACATGCAGAGGCTCTTCAAGATGTATCCAATATTCCCTGAGGAAAGTATTTCAAAATCAACAGTCTGAAGGGTGTTGCAAAAGTTTAATTGAAACTGGAAGTGTTAAAAATCTGCCAAAACCCGGTCGACATAAAATTGATACAAACGAAGATAATTTTTTGGATGTTCTTATTAATCTTCAAGAAGAACCAAAAATGTCACTAACAAAACTATCCTTATATTACTCTGCTGATGCTTTTTTCTTGTCTAAAAATAAGTTTCGTCCGTGTAAACTACATTTTGTAAAATTGAAATGAAAATGATCCTCATAACAGGATGCAGTTTTGTCAGGAAATGGTGGATAGATTGATCGTAATGAATAAAGATGTAATAGCCAACGCTTTATTTTAATATCTCAAGTCGCATATCCACCAATCCATGTATCATTGTAATTCTTGGAAAAGTGTCTATTCGAAAATGGGAAAAGATACAGGGTGATCCATTTAAAAAAGTACCGATGATAACTCAAAAAATATGATAGTTATTAGGAATCAAAGTATGTTACAGACTAGAATAAAAATATTACAAAAACTTATTTTTTAATAGAACCCATTTTAGCCAAAAATAAGGTGTTCTCACACATTTGCCTGACTCTGTATATTCGCATACTATTAAGTTGTTTAACAGAGTAATGCATAAAGTATGAGTCGTGATACAAGGAAACAAACAAATCCGATGCATTCCGGATAAAATTAAACTGGTAAATTCAAATTTCTGTTAGCTTAATCCCTTGTATTAAATGCAATGTCAACTACGAAGCAAATGATGTAGTACAGTATGACATACAGTTGCCGTTTTAAATTAAATTACATAGCAATTAGGAGCTTTTAAATTAAAACGTTAGTTATTGCTTAGATCTTACAAGCGGTTTATTTTAAAATAATTACACTTTTGAGATATATTGCATATATTATACTTATTGCTTGTGATGTAAAAAAATGTAGTAAAAAATTACACTAAAAACGTAATTTTTTTAAATAAAAAATGTACTTCAGTTTTCTGTTTCTTTTCCTTTAATTCAAGAGCACAGTAAATTGTTTTTGTTAAATAATAGATTTTTTAAGAATTGTAACGAAGATAACTCAAAAATATCTTGATCTTAGAGTGCTAGAATGTAATGTTTAATATGGCTATCATATAAAATACTGTAAAAAATACAATACGCCAAATGCGAAGCACAATTTTTGCTGTGAAATTAGATCAAGAGCCGCGCACTGGTTCGGAATTTTCCGATGCGATCTGATCCGAACCAACACGCCTTCATTTCATCTATTGCAAAAACTGTCGATTGTTTTTTTTTCCAGTCCGACCATTCCGAGCCGATTCAGTGCGCGTACTACTTAACGCAATCTGGGTATATACGCCACGTGTGTAAAATGGGCACAGTTTCATGCTCTTATTTCGAAGTAATATTTATATTTCCAAGTATCTAAACCTTACACCTACCCAAATTCAAACAAATATACAAATGAAAGCTGTTTTGTATTTTAATCAATAGGTTCCAAAGTTAGTGGTAAATTGTGGACGTGGTAACTTTGGTGTTAACCATTTAGATCTCAAATTTAATGCACCAGAGGAAGTAAATTATTTTCTGTTAGGTTTTTTCTATTTTTTTTTTCAGTAATTAGACCATTGAACAGAGAAGTGTGTCAGGATCCCAAATGGGATCAATGGCAACTAAGAGGTTGCTTTAAGTATTACTGCTGCAACTAGTTACGTTGCTGGACAGCTTTGGAATAGTGAAAGTAAAACTGATTTGAAAGCGAAAATGGTACCTGGAATAGGCGTATTACGTTCCTTACGATATCTTCTTATTTCACAGGCAAAAAAATTTCCTTTATAATAGATGAATTTCATGGCCACCGATTACATTTCTTGTATATTTTGTTTTCTCAATTAACGAAGAACCGAAGACACTTTATCTACCTTTCAGAGCATTTTTGATTGACATAATCTACTTCAAATATCGAGATATCTCTTCACAAAAAACGGAAATCCTAAAAATTATATAAACCGTTCATTGTAAAAATGGGCAAGGTTGCCTATTATTCGCTATCGACTCGATAGCATAGTTTTGTATTGATTACATGAACATTTTTGTTTCTATTGTAAATATTTAGAATAAAGAACAAGTTGAGTGGATAATTGTTTTCATTAGTTCATTCATAGTCATTGTACTATTTAAGTTTAATGTTATTATTAGAGTAGTGAGACGTGCCTGCTTACCCGGGCCGCACTCGCCTCGCGCTGTGCGAAGTGTTTAGCCATAGTATTCGCTAACGCGTGCGACTAGAGATGGCGCTAAGAAATCATACAAAATGGCTACGCAGTAGGGAAAAGTGTATGTGTCAACGTAGGTAGCAGATCTAATTTCACAATTTCTTGTGGTGTGTGTATCTTTAAAATGTGGCAGTGGGTATTAGTGATATACTTGGTGGACAGGCGAAGAACGTTAGAAGAAGAAGAAGCAGTTTTTAAAGTGAGTCATGTAGTTTTATGTGGCTATGTTGATACTAAAATAATAGGCTTCTGTTTAAAGTCATCTAAAATACATTCCGATCCGCATAAAATTAATAAGTACAGACAATTAATATTTCCTGTCTATATATTCTATCTGTCTTTATTTCGTTTCTCATAACTTTAAAGAAGGAACTGCAATCTTTTTTAAATATCTTTTACTTTTGAGTAGTGTCGCTGTAATAGGTAAGTACATCACATGGTTAACAGAATTAAGTAGTTATTTACCAAAGTGATAATCATCTTTGAAATGTAAGCTACACACTTGCATATATTTCGTTATTGGTTTTCCTATCTCTAACACGTTAGCTCACTCTTTATTGAAATAAATGTCTTGAGGAAAATAGTGTAGCGAAATATGTTTATCTTTGTGACTACGGTATTGAGGTACCGAACAATACATTTTACTTTTAGAAGCCATCGTACAATATCAGAGGTACCCTTAAGCTGCTACCTTCAGGTGAATCACAGGTAAAACAAACTCCTTTACCTGAATATACACAATAGTAACTATGATACGCAAGATACCGTGCATGCCGTGCCCGACTGTTTTCCCTATTGCTCTAGTGTAAAATACTATCCGCCAGGCGGAGACTATTTCGAATGCGTTTGCAAATACATATATTCAAGGCAGTAAAATCACTCTCTCCGTTTCGTGTGTCTAGTATCTAGTACCTATCAGTGTTAGTTCAGTCTTGATGCGAGATAGTACAATTCTCCGTTAACGTTTTACGCATTGCAAATACAATATCGGGCGTGGAAAATCCCGGAAAACGACCATTGTTTCATAATGTAGAAAAGTATATCCGTGAATTCCAGGATTTACATTATGGTGGTGTTAAAATAGTTCGTACAGTGTGCGATAACAGTTATTGTGCTAGCAGAAATCGGACTACACATTAGTGGTGGTGCATTTGTCCCGTTATCTACTTATGAAGATTATTTTAATTATGCGTGTGTTGCATCGGTAGATGTTGAACAGTCTTTTTCAAAATATAACCATGTTTTATCATCGCGACGAAAGTGGTTTAGTAAGAAAAATCTTGAAACACATAATGCTAGAAACTTTTCAGCAATCTTATATCACTTCTTCTACTTAAACAGGGTAAGGGACTTATATATAATATTTATAGTTAATTAAATAAAAATAAAATTTTTGCTCTTTTCCGATACTGTACTGCATACTTGTTTTAAACGTTAATGTCACTTATATGAAACTTAGTACTGACCTGGCGCGTAGAGGAGAGTTGACCACTCTAATAGTCATTATTAAATAATCAAGAATAGTAATAGTAGAAAGTAAAGTGCCTAAAGTTTCACGCAGTAGTAAGAGATGGATGAAACTAATATCTGTTATCACAAAATTATTGCATATGAGATTTCAGAGTTATCAGCGTCGAAACGCTGGACATCACAAGAACAATGGGTTTATTATTATTTATAATTGAAGTCAACGCTCTAAACAACCATTTTTTTGTGTATGTAGTTCAGAACAATCCTTTTTAATATTAATTTATGACACGTCAGTCAAAATAACGAAACTGCGTAAGAGGTAGCCTAATTAAAAGTCTTCCCGAGTGCTGTGATAATATTCTACACGCTACTAGATTTTTAGCTATTTTTCAGCATTGGATTCAAAAAGTGGTAGTTAAATTTTGTTCGTTCTTGTTTCCTAGGCTATGAAGAACACGTAGAAGGAAGAATCAACTTGGCGGTCATTGGCGCTAACATTGAAAAGCCTGAAGGAATATTTTTGTGTCAATTATATTGCACCCTACGTATGTTAAATAATGACCCATAGGCGGGTAATGATCGTAATGATTGAAAACTTCGCTTATATATATTCTTACTTTTCAGTAATATTTTAAGTAAAAATTTGATAAATACCATCATTCAACTTCAAAGTGCTACCGAACGTCAGCACCTTTAATTTATATAACTATTCTTATTAAATAACCTACCAAATAACCATTTCTAATCCTTCTGCTTCAGCATGAAACTAAAATAACAGTTATGGCACATATTCGAAAACTAGATCTTTTCCCTCTATATCCCATTATGCGTCGCATTGGTTTTTAATAAAAATAGTTTGGAAATACTCATGACCAAGCTATATTTCTCCTTGTATGCGTTGATGCTTGCTCAAATATAATTTAGTTGGAGCGTGAACTATAGGATATTACAACACCGTATCTAATATGCACAACCTAACATCAGGTTTCTCAGAATAAATCCATTGTAAAAGCAGTGGAAACAGTAGCACCATATCTCAATGTCCGCCGCCTCCCCTTTCTCCATACTTAAATTCACAGCCGCGCTGAAAAACGAACATTTCAATCATCAAATTCTTATACGTACGGTCGAGAAAGAACAGAACTCGCTCGGACGTTTCGAAACAAACGCCCTCTTGGAAGAAGAGACCTGTGGACCACGGCGAGCGAAGCGCGGTTTATCCTACTCTCTTCAGCACCCGGAATGCGGCACTCCCTCTTGCGATACGATTAATGTAGCGACAATTCGCCGTATAATATATTCCGATCCTTGGAAGGGGCGGCCAATTTATCACTAAAACGTGAAGCTGCGCTACCGCCGCCGCCGGTGCACTATCTCGTAAATTTCAGTGATAATTCCTTTAGTAATGGATCAGTTCTTCGATTCGATACGGTCACTTCCACTTTAAGATATTTCGCGACCATCTGATCTCCCTACAGGAACGAGATGTCAGTGATAATATCCGACATGTCGGTATGTATGGAGAGTGTAGTTTTCATCTCAGAATGTTATCCCTGGGGATCGCGAACCGGTAGATGTCGTGGTATGTAGAGGGCCGCGCACTCGACCCGTTCATAGGGTTATGCGAGTTACCCGGACAACATAACTTCATGTGAAAATGTAGAATATTTTGAGAGATATATGAGCGACAAGGCATATTTGCTGTACATACCAGGAGATATTCATCTTGACGTGTAGTCAACACAGATGGATAGGTATGCGTGAGGAGACCTCTACGAGAAGGAAATTCTATACCTATCAACTTATAGATATTTGTTTTAGCTAATGGAAATTCTCTTCCGAAAGGTTTTGTGTAGATTATCTTTAAAGTATATTACTATTATAGTAGAATGCAGATTTAGTAAAACTTTTTGACCTTGTAACCTGTAACCACACCATTAGCTGCCAACCTATGCAACGGTATGTGTTTTTAATTAAGTTTAATTTAATTTAGTTTATTAGAAACACATTTGCTTGTATTTTTATTGTTGTTGTAATTGCTATTGACGAATAATAATCATAAAAAAAATCATTTTGCATATATTCATTATAGATTTAAGCCTGAGTTGAGTTGTCAAAACGGAGTGGTAACAATCCATGTCTAGCGACTGTCACGTTGCTGATTTTTTTTAATAATATTTTCTAAATATTTTTACCTGCCATAAAAATTTAATATAAATGTCGTGGTCGTGCATTAAATCACTTATAGGGCTCATCTTGGAACTGAGTTCTCGTGCTGTAAATGACACCTACCGCACTCTAATGTAAACAGCTATTAATATTTTTGGCTTTTGTGACGTCTTGGGTCATTTGCCTCCCTCTATCGAGCCTAAAATGCATAACAAATTATGATGTATGTGTAAATACTAACCAGTAGTTTACGTTGGCTTAATAACCATCAATATTCACTATAATATTATAATAAAACTTAGATGTAGAATTAATTAGAGTTTACGTTACATTTTATTGATTTTAATGTTGGTTTGAAATTGGCGTATAAGTTGTATCTTAAGGTGGCTAGTTTCTTTTTTCTCAGCTGTTAATTAAATTATCGTTAAGCTGTGCAAATCTTCGATTGCTCATGGAACCGAACTACAGCTACTCTGTATACCTAGTGATATGTAATTCAGAATTGTTTCCCCAATCATTTTTAATTAACATTTAAATGTACTCTATTTTCGGCTGCATAAATAATCAATAATTTATTGGCCTCAGATTCGCATTTAATTTGAGAAAGATAGTAAATCAGGTTTAATTAAGACTTGACAACTTTTCAAAGTATCATTCGGCAGGGCCAGAAAGAAATTTGAATTTCAAAAAGAAAAATCAATTTTTTCAAGATTTGTAATGTCTTGTCTCTTCGCCAAGAGTTTTTTTTTTTTTAAATCCTCAGCTATAAATTATCTTTTCATATCAAATGACAAGTACGGGTAATTTGAATCGATTTGATTCAGCGGTTTCCAAAGAAAGAATATAAAAAAAGACCATCGACTCCCTTAAGAAATATATATTTTTGTAAACATAAAATATTTTTTGATAACTCTATTTACTATTTGAAAAATAAAAAAATAAATTGGAAGCAACAATGCAATCCCAGCAGCACATCTAAGAAGGTTTCTCGACAAATTTCGGAAGAAAAAATACTTATTGTTGGAAATTTAGGGAAAACTTAATCGTTTGTGAATATTCAAATTTACAACAAGAAATTTGTTTTTTATTGCAAAAACGTTGTAAAAAGCTTCATATGTTTTTTTTTTCTAATTTAAATCTATAAATTTATTAGTATATTAAGTAAATCAAACATAGCGAAACACCTCAAAAAAAATTGAAAACACAACTATTGACCGCAGGGTGCTCATCTTACGGCCTACAAGTTGGTTGTCCATATATTGAAAGTATGGGTAAAATTCCATCATCATCGAACGAAAATGAATATGTGGTTTAATTAATAAATGAGTCTAGTCTGGAGTCTATATAATTGCTTCTGTTCGAGGAATATAGATATAGGTTACGATATCTAGTCGAAAGATATCACACATAAGTACTTCTTTAGCGTCTTTTTTTTAGGATTTTCAACCTACAATGCAATTAAAAAATAATATATAAAGTATCGCATTAGACAGTACGGAAGTGTTGAAAAATCATGGTCTTGCAGCACACTGTATAATTACCCAAATCACCCCATGTATTTGATGAGAAGTAGAGGACTATAACAATTTTCAATGAATTTATTTCTATCCCTCACCGTTTGAAGTTATTTTGGATAAAAAAATTTGTGCCGAATTTCAAAGTTAAATTACACCCCCAGCGTATCTTCTTTAAAAATCGCTTTAATGTTCCTTATTTATATAACTTATTGCCAACCATAACATTTCTGGATATCGATTAAATCCGTTCCCGATTTGAAAGCGTTGTAAGTTAGTCACCTACGTCAGTTATTTTTTTATGTAAGTGAATAATAATGTTTCCTCCAAAAGTATAAATACTTAGGTAATTGCCAAAAGTCATATGATGTTAAAAAAATCCAAAAAGTAACAAAAGAGATACGTATATAGAAAATTAGTTTAACAGGCCTCTAGGCGATAGTGTCGAAAGGAATTGTCAGCATCATAAATGGAAACGTGAATGAGAAATCTTTTGTTTGTTTCCTAAAAGTACCTTAGCGTCGCTGGTTTTGCATTGTGCCGGAATTGTAAAACGTACAGGTATGTCTCGTGCCGTAACTATGATCTAATAGCCACGTAAAGGCATTCCTCTTTCCGTCAGTAAAACACAGAATCTCATATATATTTACAGCAGGAACCGTAGAAATTTTAAGGCTTATAAGTGATTGTGTACAAGATTCCCGGCATAAAACATAGAGAGAGTTCTTATTGCGCGCTTTTGAAGTATCTAGATACCTATTAGTAATAACAGATTCATTTGAAAAGTTCAAATCATAAAAGAGAACATAAACTAGCAGCTATTAACTTGCTGGTGCATCCTTTAATCAACTGTCCTTCATCTACAGAACGGTATAATAGTGAACTTAAAGAAATCATCAAAATTGATATATATTGAGACGATGCTATTTTTATTACTATTGTGAAACATAAAAATAAACTAAGAATTGGGAATATAAGTATATCAGAAATTGATGACAAAAGAAATAGGAAATATGCTGGATTACCATTTTCTTTTTGAAATGGCACAAAAGCCTTACAAAAGATTTTCTCTAAATTCAAGCTAGAAGTTGCGCCTACTTCAAACAATAGTCTCAAAAGTATTTTAGTAAAAATAGCTTAAGAATATTAGGAATTTATAAAAAAATTGTGTTAGGATTGTGATCAATACTTATACATTGGGCAAACTAAAGGATCAGTGAAAACTCGGTAACACATTTTATCTTTTGAAGGTTCTATAAATTTAGTGCAGCCTAGCATATGCTTGCAAAAAACATAGACAATGTGAAATTAGTTAAGAATATAAACAATCATGTACAATTGTTATGAAAGTATAGAATTTTATAAAAACCAAGAGTTGTTGAGGAATCCAGATTTAGGACCTTAAATTCTAGCCTCTATTGCTTATTAAATCACCAGAAAGGAAATATAAGATTAGACGGAAGTTAGATTTAATGATTAATTAGGAATGAAAACAGTCAACCATGACCATAATCAACATACTCTGTTATTCTTATGTATAGGTAAACGAGGATAGATTTAGTGTAGTTACTAAGTTCAGGTGATGATAACATCGCTATTAAAGCGTAGTGTAATTTGTGATAACGCAATCTGTTTGAAGTTACATATTTTTCGATTGAAGAATGCACACTACTGGGTATAGCCAACGTTTCTTCAGTATATTCTTTCAGTAATTGTAGTAATTAAAATGTCAGTCTTATTAACATATTTGATGAACACGGTGTTGTCACTTTTTGCCGTTAGATACCTTGGGCTGTACCTGGACAGCAGGATGTCGTTTTGGGAGCACATCTGCTACGCTTGCAACAGGGCGTCACAGATGGTGACTTCCCTCAGTCGCTTGATGGCGAACGTCGGCGGACCTTCCGCGGATAGACGGCGGCTTCTCATGTCGGTGTCTGAATCCATCCTACTATATGGATGTGAGATTTGGGCGAATGGACTAGATAAGAAGAAGCATCGCAAAGAAATGGCTGGGGTACAGAGGAGAGAGGCGCTACGGATCGCCAGCTCATATAGAACTGTTTCCAAAGCCTCTGTCCTGGTAGTCACTGGTGTAGTACCTATCGACTTATTGGCGAAGGAGAAGAAGCGCAAGTGGGAAAAGAAAATTACGACCAAGGAAGCGCGGGTCCACACTCTTCGCCTTTGGCAGGAGCGGTGGGACACCGTTACTAAGGGCAGATGGACATCGAGATTAGTCAGCAATCTGTCAACCTGGATAAATAGGGAGCACGAAGAAACTGGTTACTACCTTACCCAGTTCCTGACCGGGCACGGGTATTCCAGGATTACCTGTTTAAAATGGGGAAAGTGGACAGCGCCCGTTGCCTGTATCAGGACTCCGAGAAAGATGGCGCTCATCACACCTTTTTCAAATGTTCGAGGTGGCAAACTGAAAGACAACCCTTAGAGAACGAGCTGGAAGTGTTGTCACCTGACAACGTCGTAAACAGGATGCTGGGAAGCCGAGGAGCCTGGCAGAAGGTCTCTTCGTACGTAGAAGTTGTCCTAACAACGAAAAAAAAGAGAGACAGATCGCTAAATACGGAACACCAACCTGAATAAATGTGTATAGCGATACCGGGGTGGAATCATGTCCGAAAGTGGAGGTTTTTTAGTGGGTGAGAGTCCCACACACCTAGGCTTTATGCCTGAAGGTGCATAAAGCATTTTTCCTCCTACAAAAAAAAATGTCACTTTTTGTAGTACCTGCAAAATCATTGATATATATTAAAAACGATGTTGGATTAATTGTTGTCAAGCAATACATATAGTTGTAGTCACGTTTTAGTTTAGTTTTAACTTGCTACGTGAATCGTGTGTAAGTGACAATAATGCAAATACAAACATAAAAAGCGTATCAGTACAATGTTTTCCAAAAAGCTATCGAAGCAAGTAAACACAAAACGAGATCGAACGCTGTGTTAACTCTTTTACCAGAAGTGAATGAGTGCTTCTTCTGTTTCACTCTCAGATTTTTATTTTACTTCTTTATTAATGACCAGCCGTTTTTCTAGGTTCCTTTAAAGCAAAATTTATGATTTTATTTCTTTATTTGTATGTATATTAGACTTATTTACACCTCTATATTATATTGATCTTAGAATTAGTACTCTAATCAAGTAATAGTAAAAACTTGATGCATCTTCTCCTAATGACCTTGTTATAGTTAATAAAATTGAGAGTAGATTTTCTCCTCGTAAACTAAAAATACATAGGACTTAAGTATCGAACATACTGCCACACCTAGGCAGACAATCCATTTATATCCTTTTATTTCCTTTTCCTTTCCTCTGAATTTATTTTTTTGAATAACTCGGCTAGGGAGAAGAATAGAAAAAAAGTATCAAAAAACTAGGAGATATTTTCCGGTTATCACGGCACGGGATTTTCTGCGTAATCCTCGGGGAAATGTCAACATCTTTTAGTGCAATTGGATGGCGGTCCGTTGTGGTCGCGTTATTACCTTAAGGTACTGAGAACTCATTTGGAATATAGCATCTGCGGCGGCTCCTTCTTTGCGAGCAGCTCGTCCGCGTACACGTGCACGATCTCTGTCCTTCCCGAAATCCCAAGGTTCTTACTCCCATGGGTATAGAGCCGATTTTCCGGAGAATTTCTAGTTTCCTAACGGCTTACCTGTTGTGTTAGTGGCGTTCGATGTCTTTTCGTTGTGGCGGTACTGTGAGGCGTTTTATTACCTGCTCAAAGGACAGCAGCGAAGGAAGAATAGAAAAATGGGGATAACGTGACCTTTATAGAAATCTAAAATGTATGAAAATGCGTTGTACGAATTGAAAATGGACACTATATGCATTCGGAATAGTACAGTCATTTGTCAAAGCCGGTTAATGAACTGACATTTACTATTACTATTGATTTAATTCAATATAATACTTCTACTAAACGTCGTTGTTAAAGCAATACGTCTTATGTCACTTTCCTGCTTTTAGATATGTCAGCCCAAGTAATTAAATAATTATGTCCTGTGATCTTACTTCCTGGTGTAATTAGCAATACATCCTACGTCAGCTAAGGCGCAGTGTTTTTTACACTCCTAAAAATGATATTTTTTTGTGACATTCAACCTATTGCAGTAATACAGTACACAGATAAAAATACGGAGTTGAATCTAACACCGTTTTAACTCTTTTCCGGTGTTCCCTCGCGTCCATCCGTTCAAGGAGCCTCCATTTCGGAGTTAAATGTTTGCTACTAAACGGATAGAATACGAGATATTTTGCTTCTATCGGAGAAACACATCTTTAACGGAGGCAACCTAATCGTTAGGAACAATTTGTCTCTCTTAGCCGTTTTTACTATTTTGTAATAAATGTAAAACTTGTCGAAATGGAGAAATTTTAATCTTGCTGCTGTTATTAAAATGAATAATGGATGTTGTTTCCCCCAGATGTATGTAATACTACTATCGTATCAGATAAAATTATCTCCGTTGCTAATGCAAGTAAGTCCACGTGGAAATAATTAATAAAAATGTTTAAGGAAGCAGTTACGATTGAAGTGAACAAATGCTCCCAATCGGAGGTATGCCTTTCGCTTTTGGGCGTTGGGGTATTAGAAATAGAAAACATTTGTTAAGTAAACAAATATCACCTCCTGAAAGAGAAAATATAATACAATGTTAGGGATATTTGTTCACATTTAGGAGTTAAATACGGGTAGTGTAGATGCGGAGAGAAAACGGAGATTATTTCTTCTAGAAAATGTGTTAGAAAGGAGTAAATTCATCTCTCCATTGTGGTGAGATTTTTGTATACCCGAGGAAATACTTTCTGTTTTCAGCTATGCAACTCCTTTTTGGAACAAAATATTCCAAACGGAGGCTCCCTATTTCACTCCGTCAAATTTTTACCTGTGTAGGCATGCAAGATAATCAAAGGTACGCACATAGACAAGGTAACAAACCTACAAGGTATGTTATCCTGTCTGTAGTAAGAATTTCCATGAATCGTTACTTTCTTCCATATTGTTATAGTATGTCACGGATAGAGCTGATAATAGGAATGATGACGAAAATTTTTGAATCGGAATTTGAAATTGTTTACGGTACAGTGTCTTTTGTTCGTAGTGTGTCAAAAGTCACTACGAAATGCTGTTCAGAAAGTTGTGATGTATGCAAATTTTCAGAATAATCGCCTACTTAGTTAAAATCATTGTTGTTCATTTCCTTTCGGTAAAGTCTATTTACGTTCAGAGTATATCAATATGTTACTAAAGAAAAAATTAGTTAGGGCAAAAAGTTATAGAGTTATGCAAGTTATCAAACTGATCGGTCTACTTTGATAAAATGGTGGAGGTGATAATAGGGAAAATATTTATTACAATTTTACAAAACAACAGCGATTATCATCTGAATCATTAGATCAAGGTGTTAAATTTAGAAAAGATGAAAATTATTTTGAGAGGAAAAGTATATACTATTAGGTATTTATTATTTTACGTAAAATTTCTATAAAAAAGTTTTCTACCTTACCACCATTTTCAAATTTAGGTTACAACTTCTACGTAGCTTCTTCCCAACTTAACATATTTTACTGGTCTCCTAGTAACTTCCCTGTACATTTTAGAAATGATTTGCGGTTCATTCGAGTTAGTTATTGCTACCTGTGTACTTTGTTGTTTTGTATGATTATTAGGAGTATTAAAAAAAATCAAAGTGGCCACTTTGATAAAACAACAATGGCACTTTATGTCTATCAGCATTTTTATTTTGTGACAGGCAACAACATTTTTGAAAGCATTTATAAAAGAAGAACGCGCTTACTTCCTTAATTTTATAACATTAAAGTACATAGACCAAAAAGTCTGAAAACTCTGTAACTCTGTAACTTTTTGGCCTATGTTATATTTTTTAGTAACCCATTGATGTACAATGTGAACGTAAATAGTACTTCCCCAGAAACGAAATTGAAAAATAATGAATTTTATCGAAGTAGACCGGTAACCCTAAAAATTTACATACCATAATTTTTTGGTTGTCAACAACATTTCTTTGTAATATTTTGGCATACTGTTTATATAAAATGTACTTTATCTGAAGGAAAAAGTTTGACTCACATTTAGCTGCAAAAGCCTATTGGATTTCAAAGTCGAAAGTGAACGATAAATAAGTTGCAAACCAAGCAGAACTTATTTCTCAAATATTCTGTTCTTTGGACGCATGTCACGTGACCACTACTAGGGCGGCAAGTATGAAAAGTATTGAAATGATATGATGTGCATTTATTTAAAAAGCATTTGACAAAAATTGTGATTTTCTATCAATTTTTTTTAAATTCTTTTGAAATAACTTTTTGGATTTCATGTTAACTAACCTCACTTTTTGCCATTTCATGGAATACTTCTGCCGATTTGCCGACATACTAATAATCACGTGACATGTTTCAAAATAGATTTTGAGGTTGTTAGAGATGCTGCCCTCTAAAGAAAATTTACCAAATTTTAACAGTAAAGAAATTCCCACATATTACAAAATCTATGCCTGTCACTCTATATAGTTCATATTTTTTTGTGGATAAACAATCCTTCTCTGGAATATTCTTCCAATATTAATTTCAAGATAATTTAGCATTTATTGATCAACAGAATTTGAGTTTATAAATTTGTATATTGCTGGTTTAATGTGAAGTTTTCGGATATATTTGTTCTTTCATCAAACTTAGAAAGATGCATAGCTACTTAATACTTGTATACAATATTAATCACTCTCTACCTACATCGGGCTACACTCACAATCAGAATATTAATAACGATAATAATAACTTGATTTATTTTCTTTTCCGTTACTTCTTCCTTATAATATTTATGTTGCCGTGATTTGTGCACATTTTTTTTTGTGAAAACAATTAACTGAAACATGCTAACAAAATCATCACAATGTAATAAAATTTCTTGTTGTAAACTGTATAAATTTTAGTAATAATTTTCTTATATTTCTCTGTATTGAAATTTCAAATTAGGTATATTCATCATCTATGAATCCCAAAATTACACTTATGTGAAAATTTGTTTTAACTACATAAAATCCTAAACAATTTAATTATTTAAGATTTAAAAACTTTTATTTTTGTTGAGATTTATGGTGGAATTTATTTACAAGTTTAATATTGTATGGAATATAGAAAAACCAAATACAATTTTACAAAACCTACATTATTTTATGTTCAATTATTAATTAGCAAACAAAGTAAACTAAACTAAAATTTTGGGAGTCATAGGAGAGAGACATTGCAGCTGCATGGTTTGATGAATCGTTGTACCGCACACTGCGCGCACTAGGGTCTATTGTAGATCGGATTTATGGGTGATGGATATAATTTGAAATTTCAATAGAGAGAATATGTATATATGTATCTATTTATATGCTTATTGACAATGTCGATGTTCTTACGAACGAATGACAATAAACATTATTATTATTATTATTATTATTATTATTATAATATGTGTGTAAGGTAACAATGTAATAAAATAACTAGATTCTAAAAAAAGCAAAATTTACATAGTTTAAAACATGAAGTTTTGTTACATTGTGATGATTTTGTTTATATATTCAATACCGCTTGTATACAAAGGCAAAACGTCACATATAATACTATTAAACAATTCACGTATGTTTTATATTCAATAAAAAAAAAAAAACCGCCAAAAAAATTAATTATTTAATGTACTTAATGCTAAGTAGTATTAAAAACAAAAAAAAAATAAATACAACACATCAAAGAAAGGGTTATCAATCATAAGAAAATTATTTCAAAAGAAAAGTGCTAATTATTACATAAATAGGTAAAAAGCTCGCATTAATTTCATTATTGACAGCTGTGCATAAATGTTTGTAGGTGTGCGCAAAAATTAGTTTATGTCAGACTTACATCACCATTAAACTATTCAGAGCAAGTGGCCTTTCTTGCCAATTAATAACAAAAGGAAAAACATGATTGTTTTGACAAATCTAATATTGTTAAACGTATTAAACCTAGTGAATTAGTCAATTAAAATGTATAAATGCATTGGAATTGCGTACCCGTCACCGCTCTACGCACCCCCAAGATTGAAAAAATAGCCAATGAAGTACTTAAGGGTTATTGTCTAACAAATCAAAGTAAATATATACGAAAGTCTATCATTACATTGTTAATAAATTATATTCATCTAAGGATTCATTAATTTTATGTCAAAATTTATTTAATTCTTCAAATTGTAAAAAAAGACTCTTGGCATTATACTCTCTGTCTTAACGCTGGCATATGCAATAAAACTGTATATCACTTTTATTGTGATATATCATTCAAATTGAAATTCAGCCACCTATATCATACTTTCTGAAAAAGGTGTACCTAACGTTTTTATTTTCATAAGAGTATTTCGAGAACGACTATAACGTGCAAAGAATTTAATAATATATGTGCAAAGTACCTTTTAAGAAATTTATTCTTTTTTTGTCCAAACCTCTATTTTAGACAGTTTTTTACAATATATAATAAGCTTCGGATGTAAGTTGTGGAAGAGAGAAGTAAAAATTTATGCACAAATGTATTTTTCGCCCATCTACGGTCTTTGAAATGAAAGATATGGAGGCAGATACATTTATGCGTTTGAACAAACGTTTTTCCTCCCTTAATTCACTTGGTTGAAAGCATTCGCTTTTTCGCACTCTCAATACTGCTATCCTAGTGCTTATGTACGGGATTTTCGTTTTCCATTTCGAACAACGACTCCGACGCCAACGCATACGTCGTCGATGCGATTCGAGCTCTATTTGTATTAAATCTCCAAATAGGTTTTGCACGAGTACTTTAACAACAATTTTCTGTATGGGCCCGGAGAAATCCAATAAAATTAAACGGATTTATTATAAAACCGTCACCTTTCCCGGGAACTGCGCTCAAGAAACGTAAGGATATAATAAAATGGAAGTTCCCGCCTCGTACTCCGTCTCCTATTTTTCGAGACGCAATAAAATTTACACTTCTAAAATAAATGGGTATACCGATTTCCATAAGTCTTTTAAAATTGAAGTTCTCTTTGGTGATAAGCTATTCGTTAAAAGTTAGAGATACTGCTGGTATATAAATAAAACTTATCGAATTGGAAATGTGCTGCCAGTGTTCAGATAGTACCTAGAATATTCATACGCATTTTCATTTTCAAAAAAATATTCCTATATATCTAGGTGCAAACATATTAACTTTGCACTTGATTTTTATTAATTATATTTTATTTCTTTACAAAAAAATAAGAATATAGTCTGAACTATTTCCCTCTCCACGTTTACATTATCATTTGTGTTTGTTATCCTTTCCTGTGAACGATGAACTTCAACGAAAACAGTGTTGTTTTGCTACCCTTTTATTCCTCCCGTACCTCTCTGAAATGCAGCCTTAAAGTGTACACAAGCCTATGTAGAAAAGAATATACTCTATAAAATAATTTCTATTTGCAATTTTCATTTCTACTTTTGAGTGCTGCAAAGAAAGAAGCAATAATTGCAGCACCGCCTAATATGACATTACGTTACGTGCGATTTAGCACGCGAGGCAGAATTGGCCGAACATTTTAATATGCCAAAAAGTGTGGTTTTTTGGTGAGGTAAATGTTAATAGAACAACACTGCAGATGTTGCGGAGCGATGTAGATTTGGAAGGTGGAAAGTCACTTGGCCTGTCCAAAACATTACTCCCATCACGTCAAGAACCAATGCTTGTAGAATACAGAATTGAAAGTTTTTCAGTAGGATAGTAGTTACCATTTCAGTAGCAACTGTAGTTTGGGAGCTCTGTGGTCAAAACGTTGAATCATATGCCTTTTTTTTGGAAAATACCCAAAACCAAAAAAAAAAATAGCACTTTTAAATATATGAAGTAGTGGGTGCAACATACTAGAAGAAATAAAATCGTATTATGAAGATTAGTACAAGTATATAATGATATTCCTAGATTATGACTACTATTATGCGATAATTGTCATATCGTCCATTTCTCTTTTTATTTAAAAATACTATAAAAAGGCATTAATTATGCCTAGGGGGAGTTATACCACACTAAAGAGATCCTATTAAGACCAGCACAGGATCGGCAATAGTACCACTAAAATTATCATTGCTAGTGGTAGATTAATATTTCGTTATCTATATTTCATGGTAAAGGTAACTAAATTAAAAATGCATGCTATCATTTGTGTCTCAACTATAGTTTATTTACACTTACAGTAAGTTGTTATTTTGTTATCTATATTTTGGGCTACTGTAAGATCACAGTCAGTAAAACAAGAACTGCGAAGAACTAGAAAAAATAGTACTTAAAACATACTAAAAAAACTAATTACATGCTAAAGAGTCAATGGTACACTACACAGTTATCACACGCATGTTTACTTATAACATCGAGTGGGATCAAAACACCATCTCGAAATTGAATAGAAACGCCATCAAATTGTACACGGATGCCAAATATGCTTAAAAATAGCAGAAATCTAGAATTGGAATATATGGGTCTAAAACCAAGTATATCGGAAGCTTACTGAAATAGAGTAGAGAAAATCCAACTGTTAATTTCCAGAGAATGGGACTCTTCGGGGAATCTATAACTAAGAGATTTTCTCAGGTCAATTCAACTTGGCTTAGCAAAGGAATTTTAATGTAGATTTTGTGGGGAACAAAATGAAACATCCACCCATATCCTCTCAAATTGCGCAGCACTATGCAGCTGAAGGGCGTTGGGAGCATATGAAATCGATGCTCTGGACGCATACTACGCCAGAAATAAAACAGCAAAAATAGAGAACACAATATATCTTTTAAGACGCAGTGTAATATCATACTTAATTTTTAAATTGTCGCTATTTATTTTAGGCATGTACAGCCGCCGACATTAATATTTAGTACCATCAAAGCGTCGAACCAATCGTTGAAGTGCTAAGTATTAATGTCGGTGATTGTACATAAAGTGTTTAAGTAGATAGTATTTTCTTTATTTCTGCAAAGGAAGATGTATTTGCTTCATTTCCAAAGCAGTAAAAAAGTGTTGCTTCATCGGCAATCTTATTATTTAAAATCGGACCATTTTCCGAAAACGCTAGCGATTACGATTTTATCTCACGCTATAAAAACACTCCTCTTTTCCACATTCTCTATTCCTTTATTTAAGTGGGGCATCTGTATATGTTTACTTTCATATTGGCCGCTTGGTAAGCAGAAACTTCGAGATATCCGGAAAACGAAATAAATTGGTAGTAGTAAATAAACAAATACGCCCTGTTCCGTCGAGTTGGTAGCTTAGAAAAACAATATAAAACAAATCTGAACGTTTATTTCTTTCCAAAGATATAGGAGTAAATTTTATTGAGGAGCTGAATTGCCTACACATTACTAAATGAAGCGACGATGGTAATAGTTACTTACAAACCATGAAAACACATTTTGGCTACGGGTAGGGATTTGCGTAATGTGATATTTGATCACTTTAGTAAGTACCAATCTTTCAAATACTTTCCTGATTAGAGAAGGCTGTTTTTTTGAGCAAATTCTTGGATAACATTGGCGACACTAGGCTACTTTTACATTGTGCTTCAAATTGTAACAGCTGTCAGTTATAAATCAAAATCAGAAATAGTTGTGTTTGATTGAATTATTTTATTACAACAAAACTGTCAAAGTAGTTGTCTAGTTGTCTAAGGGTATCCTCTACTCTAATCAGAAAAGCATTTAAAAGCACGGTACTAATTTCCGTTGGTATACTAGTACTTCACATGCTACGTTACGTACTGCTGTAGTTTAGTTTACCCGCGTTACCGCTGATTGTATTTTGAGTTATATATTTTGATTTGTTACCTTGGTCCGTTTTGCTGAATCATTTTACCAAGAGAATTTTCACAAATTTAAATTCAGAGTTTGTATAATTTAGTTAAAGAGTTGATTGTATGATTTATTTAATCAAGTGTTAAATTTCTTTAAATTAATTCCTTTCATTTTTGTGTCTAGCGTTTGCTAGTTTGATTCATTGCGTTTTCTACTAGATTTTGTCGGTGAATTGTGCGTTTGCGTTGTAGAGTTTTGTCAGGCAGTTCCTTGGTCGACTGTTAACGTGAGTAGACATATTTTTGTAAATCATTGTTGCCATTTTGTAACCCATTTTGATTATAGTAAATTTCGTTTCATGTCTTTAAAAGTTTTGTCCATCAAGGAATTCATTTTGTAATAATTGTTAATATATTGATGTGTGCACATTACAGATATAAGATAATTTATTATTTTTGTGCAGGAAGATATATTTTAGTTGTAATTCTCTTATTATAGTTTAAAGAGTTAATTTTTCCATTTTTCTATTTTGCTGATTCATTTTTATTTTATCAATCACCTCGTTTGGATGAGTAGAAGCATTGTGCTTGCATTTAGTTTTTCATTCCTGTTTTTTTACTAGAAATTGTCCACGTTTAATTTATTTTAATTTGTTGAAACCACATGGATTGAATTAATATATTGGTTTATCTTCCTGAACAACCAAAACTTTTGCTTTGTATGGGAAATAGCATTGTCCTATTGTAATTTTAGAATCAAGTGCAGCTTTTAATTTTTTGGCCAGAACCTTCAGTTCACGGTTTCTTTTTCTGACATTTTGTAATTTTACCCATTTTATAAAATAAATTTGATTGTTACTTAGCATTTTTGGGTTGAAAATTCTGTTCTTTTATTTTAAATTAAACCTTTTCAATTTTTGGGGTAATTAAGAGAGTCCGATTTCATTCACTCACAATTTACTTTTCGTGGTTAGATTCAAGTTTTAATTCGCGAGGGTAACTCTTGAGGTTAATTGTTCAAAAGCCTTCTTTTAAAATTTTTATCCGTTGAGCTAGTTATTTTAATTTTCTTTTTCTTTTTAAAAATTCATTTTGCAATTTCAATTAATTCAGTTAGTACACGCAGTACATGTTTCGGTACATGAGTTTGCCAATTATGCAGCAGGGTTGGGTAAAATTTATTCAGGATAAGAATAAAAATAAACTAAATTATTGTTGTTCAAAAATAATAGATGATCTTGTTATTCATTATTTCATGATTCAATAATAAAGTGTAGGTTTTATTTCATTCATTATTCAAATAATTACAGTAAATCAAATAACTACTTCTATTGATGATAGAATAATTAATCCTCCGTCTATTATCTATACTAAAGAGAGAGTTTGAGAGAGTTTGTCTCTTTGTGAGAATATCATTTTGTGGGAAATAAGAGGAATAAGAGAAAACTTTTTTTTTTGAACGATTGATTTCTTTATTAGCAACATCGGAAAGAGAAGGGAGTAAATTTCTTTGCAATCTAGGAGGGGCGCGTTCATTTCTCTATTTGTTTAAATCAATTTGTTAGTAACACAGTCGCTAAGAAAGTAGAGAATTATTTTTCTGGAATGGATGCTCGGAGGTTGATGGAGGGAGACATATTAGTTCTTTAAAAAGAGAAAATTAGTTTTTTTTTTTAGCAACGCCACGGCCGGAAGGCACAGGAATTATTTTTTAAATAAGGGGTGGAGGGTTAATGGAGAAGCGTGCATTGTTTGTTTAAAATGATTGAATATATATTTTTTTGGTAATGTAAGGAAAAGGAACTATTTCTTTATTTAATTTGGACAAGAAGTTCTCCAGGTAACATGGTGAAATGACATTTAGTAAACGTCAATATCATGTAATAGATGTCATATTCACATCCATTAAACATCATTTCTTGTCAGAATGTCACTCACCCTGGGACACGATCGCACAACGTTGATGTTAAGCAAAAAATTATTGGCTAGAAACGGTTTTCATAGGTTCCTATGATACACACAGTTTTTTTTTTGTTATTTTTTTTTTAATATCATGGGAGATGGGAGGCAATGGGAGGGAAAACGAGAGGGTAGTTGGTGGGGAGGATGAGTGGAGGTATGGCTGGTGGGAAAGGGAACTGGTGATGGGAGTGGTTGGAGGTTGTTACTGAGGTGGTTGGTGGTGGTGAAGTCAATTGGCGATGGTGGGGAGAACTTGCGCTGGTAAGGACAGTTGGTGGTGGAGGTAGTTGGTAGCAGCGGCTATAGGTGAGGATTGTATCATCAGTAGTTAGTTGGTGTTGATAATGGTAGAGTTTAGTTGGTGGTGGTAGAGGCGGTTGGTGCAAAAAGGTAGTCCCCTCCGGACTACCTTTACCTACCTTTACCTACAGCACCATTACCAACTACGCCCTTTACCACCAACTACTCACCGCCACCACCTACTACCCACCAACAGCTGCTATCCACCAAACATCTACTACCAACCAACACCTAGCCCAACCATCATCTAGGCTGATAGTTGGCGGTAGTGGAGCTAGTTGTTTGAGGAGGAAGGAAGGCTGTCGACTGGGGTGGTAAGAGTTGGGAGGTAATTGCCCGCTCTAGTTTGTGATGCAGATGGTACTTGGTGGGAGCTGAGAATTGCTCGGCTACGGTGCTTGATAGTACCGTACATCATTTTGTAAGGATGAAATTTATTCTTTAACAAATCCGCCGCTGAGATGCAAAAGGAATCTTTCTTTAACATCGAGGGGTAAATTCATAATAGTATACTCAGAAATTGCTATGAACAGGGATGAAATTCCATTGATTACAATCGACAATCAACGACGTAAAGTGTTCCGATATACTTATGCTTGCGCGATCACGAGCAACATTCTCAAAACTGGCTTTTTCAGTCGCTAGTTATTTTTCGTGTACGCTTCATTTCTGTTCGAAAACATTGAAAACTGTTGCCGTCGGAAGATATAAGCAAATTATTGCTATAAAATATTTTATTATATAATTTTCAAATGACAGTAGATGTATGAAATTTATTACTTTTTCTTTCTCGAATATACTTAAGAAATAACTACACTCAAAAGAATATTAGATTAGTTAGCAGATGTATATGCGTATATACAATATCCACTCCACATCCAAACCGACCTTTTTCAGTCTTCGCCGTTACAGCAAAAGATGCGAAACTCAAAGAGTTCCATCCGCTAGCCAAAACAGTAAAAAGTAACTTCATACTCAAGCTAATACTGCGGATTACGAGAAAGAGATAATACGCCCGAGTAAGTCGTGAAGGCAATAGAGCGATGCTTCTAATAACAGGACCGGCGTAAGCCATATGTGCATTTTATAAAAATGAGAAAAGTTTGGCAACAACGCGATACTATAGTTGAATATATAATGCGCTATTTATTTAAATGAATGTATGTTTGAAAATAATGAACATAAGTTAATAGAAATAAAAAATTGTTTTAACGTTTTTTTTCTTCTAATTTTAAGTATAGGCATTGATCTAAGTATTAAATCCTCAAATGAATGCAAAAAATGTTAAACTAAATACTTATGAAATGAGAATAGCATTTTAAACAGAATTTTAAGTAGAAACGCATTATTCATATTTCAAATGAAACACACATTCCTTCAGTTAATTAATAAATGATTAACTGAATTTTTTCTCTCAGCGTATCCTAGTCAATATTGTGTAGAACAAATGTCTAAATTGATGTAGGTAGATTGGCTTTCGTTGTTACTAAGTTGTATTTAGCTATTATTCCGGCTCTGACTTCCCTAGACCTAGCGAAGGACGAAATGTGGAAACCGCGCTCAAGATATGCCATAGAAGAAGCCACCTCTCGGACCCGCTCATGTGGAAAATGACACCTTAAAATGGCTAGGTGCCATTTTAGTAGTAGCATGTACGCTGCTAGCGCACACAGTCTGATGATGGTGGGTTAAACAGGAAAGAGAGGAAAGCGGTAACCGAGCCGCGTGCTGCACACATAAGGGAAGGCACTTTGTCTTGATTACCGGCGTAAAACGGAAAGTTACACTGCGAAGCTTATTAGTCAATAAAATAATGGAATAACTCCTTCGGGTAAAAATACGAATGAGCAATTTAACACTCGGCACCGGTTCGCCTTCATACATAATCGTAAAAAGTTGAAGTGCGCTAACTAGCCTTGTGTGACGGACTTGCGGGCTTATATGTGGAGTGTAATAGTGAACGTGGGATGAATACTTTATACAAGTTGTCCCAAAAGTCATCTACATTGCGTCGTGCTGCCAGTAAAAGCAATTTAGTAACTACAACAAAAAACTAAGACGCCCAGTCCAATTAATTGAAACACGAAAATGTTTCAGGAAGAAAAATACTTTTATTTTCATGGATTTCCATTTGAAGAATTAAAAATTCACAATAAAAATGGGAGAAACTTGCTGTTTGGAATTATCGCACCTGTTAACTGATAAAATACAACGATTTACAGCTCTTTGTAGATTATAGTGATAGGCATAATTACAGTTGCGGCTGTATGTGCACTGTTGAAAATATTACGGTGTTGGCGTTAACTTTGCGCTAGTCAAATATTTTAGTGTTGATTTTTACAAACTTTGCCAGACGAATTGACTACATGTGTTTAGTAGAACAGAAATTACTAGAATTTGGTGTGAATTCTTTGTTCAGATATGAGGATTTACTATTTTCTCTAGACATTTAGAAGCATCAACCAATCAGAATTTTTCCCTCGGATAGAAATATAGAAACCCCACCTAATCTAATACAGTATTGCATTATACGCACCACCTGCATTGCACGTGTATCTGTTTTCGAGTTTGTTTCTGCGTATTAACATATCCAAACAAACCACCAAATGTGACTGACCTGCAAAGTGTAACCTTGTGTTATTAAACGTTAATTCCAGTGGGCATAAAAAATTTCAACATCTTAAAGATGTATAGGGAACAACTATTTACGTAATTAGTTCAGATTTGAATCAAATAGCATAAACATTCACTTAATTTTATTGAAACCAAAACTTTTGAATGAATGGTTCTGTATATTTGTAATTGAGAAAACGTCTTAAAGAGAGAATATTATAGCACACTAAAGACGTTGTGTTTAGAAAACGGTGTTAAATCATCCAATAGATCGCATTCATTTAGTTAAACAGCTAGTAAATTTGTCTAGTCTAGATCAAATAAAATGTGACTAGAAGTATATCATAATTCCACGTGTTAGTTGGACAAAATAACCCCTTAGCAATAGACAATACTTGACCATCTTTGTTCGTCAAATTTAAACTTCTATAGTTCTCGACAAAATAACACGAAAACAGTGTGGACCTCTCCTGACTATTAAATTAGTCAAAAAAGTGTTAAAATTTTCAACAGTGTGTCACATCAACCGAGAACGATACTGGAGCTGGAATCTGTAGTAAGGTGAGAAATATAATGGTCACATCTCCTCTAGGAAAATATGCTACAGCCTTTCAGGCAGAGGCATATGCAATATTGCATTGTGCAACTGAAATCAATCAGATAGCTTATAAAAACAAGTGGGTATATATTGCAATAGTGAATCTCAAATTACAATCAACACTGGTTTGGGATGTATTCTAGAACTGAATAGCCTGACAGATTGAAACAGTCACTTTGCTGTGCGTGCCCAGATATTCGACAATCGAAGGAAACGAAAAAGCCGATTTAAAATATAAACACTGGAGATACCAACCTGCG
>RXPK01003583.1:0-91829 GCA_004143645.1 Protaetia brevitarsis | reverse complement strand
CAATATATTAGTACATATACCGATAGAATCTGTGCAGAGTCAACAACGGGAAAGTACCCAGTATTCTTCTACGTTCTTCCGTATTGTATGCATATTGTACGAATTTAATAGTGCTTTAGTTTACGAATGCGTGCAAAGTCTGATCAAGTAATAGGGAGCGGACTAAAAAAAATAATGAACGAGAGACGCACCTTCGTATTGTAATTGGTTTTGCAGTTATTATACCGATGTAGTTTGCTTTGTGTGCCCTTTACGTAACCACACTTTCTTTATCGCCTGATTGATTAAATTGATTATATATTACATAACTCATTCTGTCCATGTCCCGATTGAAAGTAAAAATCATTAACATCATTTTAAATTTATTACAACTTTTTAAAAAATAAACATTCAAGGTTTGTTCGTTGGTGCTACACCAATAACACTGGTGCATATTTTATCTTTCTTAGGTACTTACAGAGTAAATCTTCTATCTTATTTTAATCACAAGCCAGTGTAGAAAGTGTAACACCAGCGAACAAACCTTCAATATAATTTTCTTATTGAATAAATACATGGAATAAAATTGAAAATTCCTATACTACATAAACTACATACTTATTTTGTATCTATATTTTATTATCATTTATGATCGGATGCACTCGATTTACTGCTAGTGTGTCAATATATTTACTCATAACTAGCACGTGCGGGATTAGTGCAACTTAAATCGAAAATTTTCAAATCTGGTTTCCGAAAGTCCCGCTTCGCAAAGCGCAAATTTATCAAAACACTTTAAAGTGGCGTATGCCGTGGGGGGAAAATTTTACGTCAATAAACAGTATCTGGAACAGCTGAAAAGTTATTTTTGCGCGAAGTGTGGTCGCGGAAGGTTGCGCACTTTACATAAGTTACACGCGCTGTAAGTAAATTTAATAAGTGCTTTAAGATGCCGAACATTATCAACGAAATTAAATTAGATTTCAAAGATGTTCTCTTGAGACCGAAACGGTCTACGCTTAGGAGTCGCAGTGACGTAAGTTATTGATTTTTTCCTGTATAATATAGCAGAGATTGTGTTTAATATGCAGCAAATGATATTTTATCGGTTTTGCGGTGAAACATATTACATACAAACGTGAGTCAGAGTTATTTAATCAATCAGGTGACAAAATCCACGTGAACTGATAAATGCCCTTTTTTGCTATAATTTTCTTTAAATAATATTTATTTATTTTAATATCTATTGGTCAAATAGACATTTTTAAACTTCTATTACAAATCACGTCTGCTTATTGTTCTTGAAACGTTTCGTCAATTTTGACTTGACCTTAGCCTTGGTTTCTTGGCACAATTAGCGCTCCGAAAAAAAATATTTTGTTAGAGACACAGCGAGATTTGTAGGAAAATAAAAAGAAGATACTGCTATCCTCTGTATTATATATATAAAAAAAAAATCTCAGTTTCATTATTTACATAGAGGCTCAGATAAGAATTTATGATGGTTTTGTGGATATTCACTTATTATTATTATTTGTTGTTAAACTAATGCAGAGATATTTGTTTTTTTTTTTGAATTGGCCCTTAAGGATATTTGATAATTTATATTTTATGTTAGATATTTGAATACATAATACATAAATTCATTTCAAGCACATTTGATAACATCGTATTTTACAATCCGTTAGAGATAATGCTGCTCTAACATTTTATTCTAAAGTGCATGCATAAATACCTCACAATATTAGCTAACACAGCAGAATACTTTCGATATTACTAATTCACTTAATGAATATAAAAATGAAATTCATGGGTCTGAATAGCAAATTATAAATAGTTATGCTTTTATATGTATATGTTTGTGAAATATACAATATCAAATCTGCTGGTTCAATACTTAATTTCTACTTTCAGTTTAATAAACACCAACCTAACAACTGAAACAAAAAAAAATACATTTTTTTTTTATTAAATGTTTAATCAATTTCTAGCAGTTATCGACAAATCAATCAACATATGCAGAGCAACCTTTGTATAGATTAGACTAAGTGAGAACTTTATTCCTAATAAAAAAAAGTACAGCAAAGGAAAAGAATATCCGCAGCGCTTGCTAGGAATATGGATGAATTTCTTGATTAAGAAGTAGCGTAGTAATTCATTTTTATAGTTTTTTTTATTAATACTGCTTAGAACTTCGTAGTCGGTGGAATCTGGAATCCTGAAAATGACTTTCATCTACATAGGGACTTTCCCGAGTAAAAACTCAGCCTCCAGCGCTTAAAATAAACATCTCACGGGCACTGAATCACGCCAATGTTGGTATATGCAAGGGAAATTCCCTTTCTTAAACATTTTTTTTTTCTAGAAAATCAGTTATTGCGTGGCCTAACTGCACATTTAAACATTTGGCTCTACATAGGCATTTGCCATCAAACACAGCGGAATTCTTTTTTCCTTGCTGTACAGCAGAGTATATAGAAATTCTATAGATTACATTGTAGAAACCTTATTATATGAATCCTTATATAAGGTTTATTTAACACAAGTTAATTGAAATCAATCTTATTTTGAGACATGTTGATTACAGTAGTGGAAACGACTATACAACAGTGATGGATGCGGTGAAGGTAGACCCTTCCTTTTTTATCGATTTTGGCGTTTTCCAATTCATATAACAAAATATTTTTAGATATTATAAGGTAGTAACAACATCCATCCCATTTCTTATAGGTATTTATTATTAGAGCAGATAATTATAGTCAACTTAGAAACATATTAACGCCAGTTAGCATTATTCTATAATTAATATGTATTGGTTTTGAGCTCAAATGCGAATAAACGTTATATTTCACACCTTTTATGCGAATTATATCAGAAGTTTTTGTACATAAAACAATAAAATGTCACTTATTAATTAACATTCACTGTATAATCGTATCGAATTAAATAAGTGTCTATTCGCTAAAATAGTGTTAAACGTACAAAACGAATTAATGTTTATAAAAAACACAATTGCAGTAACCACATAACTAAAAGGATGTGTTTTACGTCAGTTGCGGGTTTAATAATTGAATGTAGGTGTAACAATTCAGTAAAATGTTAATTAAGCGAATTAATGTCTATCCCGGAATTTTCCTTGATAGATTTGACGAGAAATTAAATTTAATCATTTTAACAATGGGCAAATGACTTGATGTTTAGTCGACTGTTCCCATTGTTTGTAAAATTGGAGACAAATAAAATATAGTAGTCAACGGATGAATTTGTATGCAGCAGTTCCGTTCAAGAAAACCCTGAAGGAGACAGCAGAGAATACCATGGTAGAAACGTTGGATGTTTCTGTTTCTTTTACAAACCATGGAAATCCATGACTTAAATTACTGTACACTATCGGCCATTGAAGTTGGGACAACTAGTAAATTACTGCTAACTACACAAAAAAAAAGGAATTCGAATGAAAATAAAAATGTATTCGTAGAAACAAAAATATAAACAAATAACAGGAAGAAATAAAAAATAAAACATAAAACAAAACGTTCTCATTAAAATATTATATTTTCTTCTCGTGGCATTTACAACCCTGTTGACCCACTCCTTTATTGTAAACATGCTTGTCGGGTTATTTTAAGTATCGTTTGTAATGGTTTTGTTACCTGCTATTGGGTTAAATTAATGTTTCTCTTTACTCTTTAATAGCCTTATTCTACTGATGATGATGATGATTAGATTAAATACTTTGTTGTTATGCTTACATTATTGTAGAAATTTTTACAAAAATGTTAAAAATATTAGATATTGAAAAAAAAAAATTTTTTTAATTATACTAGTTGTCCTAAATACAATGGCAGTAGTGTATATATTAAAGAAGAAACTAAGAATAAAATAGGCACACCTTATCACCTAATACTTAAATACCTACCTTTATAACACGCATTCTTTTGTTTACAAACCAAATATTTGGAAAATATCATCGCAAATAAAATAAAACACCTAAATTGCGCAATTGAATGGGAATTGCTTATAATGTGTTTTAATGCTTAGATTAGGGACTTGTGCCAGTATTTGTATAAAATGCCGGTATTTTGCAATAGAATGTAATAAATTCTATTGTAAAATATTGGTATTTTGTATTACCATTGTGTGAAACTATCATTACCGGTGTAATGTGTCTTGATTAAATTCATTTTTTATCAGTCATACATGCAGTATGAGGAAAAATAAAGTTCGATAAACAGGTTGTAACTGTGAGAAATTAACGAATTAATGTATTTCTGCTATTAACTGTAATAGCAGAAATATATTAATTTGTTAGTGTCCATACTGTTTCCTTTCTTGGACTTCTTGCCAGCAATATCGTAATTCTCTGTGTATTTGGTTAGGATACTCGGGTAGACGCAAAACGATTAGTGTGTTAATGTGACAGCATATGTCAAAATTATATTAACTTGTGCACAAATGGTATTTTTTTGCAGTTTGCGTACGGTCCTTAATCATGTGAACCTGTGAACCAATCAGACAAAAGATTCGAGTTCACGAAAATTGGAATATGTCGTCCAATTGGTAAAGACCATACGGAGATTGCGTGTTGGAACAGAGCAATTTTTGAGCGTGATAATCGAATTTGCTGAAATAAAAAAAAAACAATATTTACGTTTTCATTGAATGTATTCCTTACTTTTTGTTCATATTATTGTTACATTGTATGTTTGCACAATTGCTTCATGCTAACTGTACGTCTTCGTAGGTAAATTTATTTAGAAATATTACATTCCGGAACTCGAAGCGAACTTATCAAGGTGTACCAGTGATGGCTTCCAACATGGATACAGTCGGCACTTTTCAAATGGCAAAAGCTCTTTCCAAAGTAAGTTATTGGATTCGATGGGAGTTTCATCAATTTATAGTCATTCTTTTCATTCTTTCTTTAGCACGGTCTCTTCACCACAATACACAAATATTATTCCATAGACGACTGGAAAACTTTCGCGAGTGAAAATCCAGATTGTTTGCAAAACGTCGCCGCCAGCTCTGGCGTAGCGGAGCACGACTTCCAAAGATTATCTGAAATTTTAAAAGCCGTCCCGGAACTTACTTTCATCTGTTTAGATGTCGCAAACGGCTACTCGCAGCACTTCGTCGAGTACGTCAGGAAAGTAAGGGCCGCTTTTCCCACGCACACCATCATTGTAAGTATATAACTGTTATTTTGAAAAGATTCATGGGGAGAACGGAGAAATATTATTGCGTTTCGAACATGGCTAACCTTTGTAATTGTTCGTTCCATATCACAGACTACTTTAATTAATTTGAAAGGCAGGGAATGTGGTGACGGGTGAGATGGTTGAAGAATTGATATTGTCTGGTGCAGACATCATTAAAGTTGGCATAGGACCTGGTTCGGTATGCACGACTCGCATGAAGACCGGCGTTGGTTATCCACAACTGTCAGCGGTCATAGAATGCGCTGACGCCGCTCACGGTTTGCAAGGACACATAATTTCGGTAAGGATATTCTAGCGATCTTATCTGAATCTGCGAACTGCGGGAAATTTGGCTTAAAACATTCATTTTTTCGACACTAGGATGGCGGTTGCACATGTCCTGGTGACGTGGCAAAAGCATTTGGAGCTGGGGCGGACTTTGTAATGGCCGGAGGAATGTTTGCTGGTCACGATCAATGCGAAGGTGAAACTATCGAAAAGAACGGCAAAAAATATAAGCTATTCTATGGCATGTCTTCTGACACGGCGATGCAAAAAACACGCAGGTAAGATATTGTAGCATGATAAATATTATTTTTATGGCTACCCTAGTAGCAAAATTTAAATTTCCCGCAATTATTTTTAGTAACTTCACCATTGAAACACGAAATTACCAATGATTTTGTATTAGATTACTAGTTACTTTGACGTCTTTCTGTTGAAGTTACTAAGAATAATTGTGGGAAATTTAAATTTTGCTACTAGGGTACAGTTAAGGAATGAGGTGTGCGGAAAGTCTTCGTATGCGTAGGCAAAACAAACTATACATTATTTTTAACCGTATTCTCATCGCAATACAAAGTGAAATAAAAATTTAACTTAAATGCATTTTCAATTTCTATGAGCTATGATATATGTTAAATGATAAAAGTAAATATGTAGCAATAGAATACATAATTATATTTCAATTAAATCGAATCAATAAACTTCAACTGGAATTACTCCACGAAAGTAATTAATTTAATTTGGACGAAAGGGTAGCTCATAAATGTATGCCTAAATGCTTGTATATAAAACTATATAAAGAATAAAATTTTGCTAATATAAGAAAACAGTAACTATATAGTGAAAATAGCGTTAATTTTTTATATGTGCGATTTAAACAAATTGTTAAAGTAATACCCTAGATTCTAATACACAAATAAAGTGCTTTGGGATAATAAATACTGTAACGTTTTTCTGTTATAAAAAAAAAACGTTCTCGGGGTTTACAAGAAATAAACCGGCGATATATTTAAATTAACTTGATTTATGTACACACTTAATAACTAGTTAAAATCTATTACTTAAAATCAAACAATACTACGAATTAAATCACTCACTAATTACAATTAAAAACGCTTATTAATTAAATCACTTAAATTACTAATGTCTTAATTTATGTAAACGATTTATTTACACCGATATTTATCTCTCACGTACTAATTCGCTGGTATTTATCTCCACTCGCTATCCGCACTATTCTCACTCGTATCGACTGACTGACTGCCTCCGGCCAATAACGATGCGTTATTTATATTTGGCGCCGAAACTACGAGATTCTTCCGGAAACATCTAGGGTGTGCTTCTAGATTGAGAAGAATAATCACGAATCTTCGACCCGGTGCTGCCCTCTGTCATTCTTCTTTCGACCCTCGTACGTAGTTCCTTATTCCGCTACGCGAGCGCCATCCAGAAGCGCCTAAAGAAACCACCAGTTTAAAAGTTGGCACCCGTTACAATACATATTCAAATGCATTTTTTGTTTTACCGGAGATACCATAAACTTCGAGAGTTGAAGCACAGATAGTTGAGATCAACATTTTGTGTATTTATATAATGAGAAGATTGATTGCTATACGAAAACGTTAAATGAATACTTAGCATATTTTAGGTTCCGAAATCTGTTTCCTAAATTGAGTTCTTCCGTTCGAAACAGGCCTATATAATTACTTGTATGTATATGCTAGGATTGAGTGTATTCGTTGGACTATTGTAATTAAAAATTTATTTAGTAAATAAACGCATCAGGTTTGGATTTGAAGTATACAGTCGCTTTTTAATTATGCGTTTGTCTATTTAAATTAGATACAAAAGTTTTATTTATTCTAGAATTTATGTAAATTCTTAATGTTCTTTTATTCCAGTACAACTCAATTGTATCTAACGTTACGTGATCAACAGAACTCGTCGCTCTCACTCTAGGGAGTGCAAATTCGAACGTAGCATATGAATGATAGTAATAATCGATTGTGAATGATTTATATGAATGATAATCGATTTTATTGGAATGATCGCATTGCATTGTAATAAACACATATATAAGAATTGGGTGGAATAATGCACAGAAAAGGAAATGAGTTATTACAATCATTCGATTATGCCCTTCACTAGCACCAAAGCTAGCATTTAATATTATCTATCGAATACAAGCTTACCTAAAAATATAAAATGTTAATTTCCTTAATTTTAACCTGATAGAGGCTCTTAGCGATTACCATGCGATTATTAATTATCAGACTACCGACCTCTCTTACAATAGACATCAAAATGGTGTATTATAATAGACTAATATGCCCTATTGCATATTGGTCTATTGACTCTGATAGTATAGAATTCATGTGCGTTGTTTTATGATTTTCTGCTTGAATGGATTTGTTTAGATCATTACGTTAATTGTTGCAAACCTTCAACATTTATTTCCTGATATATCTTAAAATAGTAGTAATTCTATTGCCTACAATTTTTAGGATCATAAAATGTTTGCGCTTTACTGCGATTGTGTGGTATTTCCCCTACGTTTGCTATAATTTGTGTTGCCTACGCCTTAGAGAACTGTCCACACATTTTTCTTTAACTGTCCAAGCTTGCAACTTCTTTTAACTTAAATCTTCCTATCTAAATAGGATTTGAAAACCTTGAATTCCTCTCCTTAATTGTCTTACAGGAGGTGTGCCGAATACCGATCGTCTGAAGGAAAAACAGTGGAAGTACCGTACAAAGGCGACGTAGAATCCACAGTTCTAGACATTCTTGGTGGCCTCAGAAGTGCCTGCACATACACTGGCGCTGCGAAACTAAAAGAACTGCCACGTAGGGCGACATTTATACGTTGTACGCAACAATTAAACACAATTTACAGTTAGAAAATATATTTGCAGCGACTACTCTCCCTATCTGAGATAATCAGCTATGCATCGTTATAATTAGGTCGAAACTATTGTAATTTTAACGTAATTTAATCATAATGTTAATTGTACTTATTGCAGCAGCCGTGAGATTAGCAGTATTCCATTAACAATTGCATTGCTGCAAGTTTTATTGTGTTCTACGTAAGGTAATAATTTCTACCTCCTAATACGTAGCCAATCGAAGTAATTGATAAAAACACCAAAACTAGAAATAAATGTAATAGCACATTATGCTCCATTAAGTTATAAAAAAACGTGTAAAGGATGTTCGAAAATGATCAGTCAAATTCAAATTAAGAGCGCTAAATTTGAAATGATAGATTGATCTGTTAAATAATGGCAACAATATAATTTAAATTAATAAATTATCAATGCCAACAATGTAACGTCCCATCCAAAATTGTACTTTAAAAACTGGATTTCATCAGAGACGTTTTAAGCACGAATTAGTTTTTTTTTCTGAATGAATGCTTGACCAAGTCTTATGAAATATATTTTTCATCCTATGTACTTACCCTAATAGCCAAATTTAAATTTCCCGCCACTATTTTTACTAAATTCAACGTAAAGACATTAAAATTACTATTAATGTAGTACAAAATGGTGGGTAAGTTTTTGTTTTAACGTTGAAGTTACTGTGAATAATTGCGGGAAATTTAAATTTGGCCATTAGGGTATCGGCTTTAAGTTAATGTCATGTATCTACAGGTACCTAATCTGTGTAGGTAATGGTGGTCAGTTATGGTTATGTTGTGTTGTTTATTGTGTTCCCTGAATAACCGTATTTTTCAGAGAACCTGTAACTACCAGATATTAAACGAAACCACGGTAGCGGCTACTTCAAATCATTCGCGGTACATACTATTGGTTTAATATTAAGTGACACTTTGAACATGATATTTAATACGCACAGGGAATATCTTATTCTTAATATCCCTTAAAATTGAATTAAGCTTAACGTGTCGGTGCAAATGAACACAAGTTTATTAAAAACACTAGATGCAAACAACATTTCATCAAACCTTGCTAATGACAAGAAAGATGAGATAGGTTTGTTACATACAAATATAATTTGGTTTTTTGACACATCAAGATTTTGTATTCCTTTTCGAACATCCTCTATTAGGTGTAAAACATAGAAATACCTATTATGTTTGGATTCGACTGTTAAAAAAACCATACAGAAAACGATGAAATAAATCAAACGTTTATTGTAACTTTGTATGTAAGTGCCTCGAGAAAAACTTGATTCTGTCGTACGTATCTCTGATTTTAAATATGTAAAATATACGCATAAAATATGCTCAAAATTGTATTTTTTTGTGCAGCTAAATTATTGGAAATAAAAAGTATAAGCTTCATAAAACTGTGTATGATTTATGTTTTTAATCCAAGCAATTACATTTGTTTTATCTCTGGGATTATAAGATTAATTAAATTGGCAATTTTGTACATAATTTTTCTGATAATAATGTTAATCTATCGCTATCATTATTATCGATAGCAAATACCGATTGCGACCAACGCTACTTCCACCTAAATCGAGTAAAAATTTTTCGTATCAATTTTTGTACAATTTGCCTTTTTTTCTATATTATGAGTAAATAAATACTGATTTGATAAAAAATTTCTCTTCCATAAATCAATAACATAATCTGATATTTTGTATAGATAACTATATAAATCATGATCTGCACTGTCACAATAAAATGTATAGTCAACAACCATTTCTCCCCAAGAACCTTTTGCTCTGACTATTTTTACATCTACCTCAGGTTCTATCAATTGTGGTAATTCATCTAGATCTTTTCTTTTATTATGTATTCCTTGTTTTCTTTGTCTTGGTTTCTGAACTACATCATCATCAAAATTAAATTCAGTAATAAACGTTTGTCTGAATAAATGGTCTTTATAATAATTTCTTCTAACTCATACTTTCGTAAACCTCTATATGGTAGTTTGTTTTGAATACAGTATTTTCGTAATTCATTAAACTTCATTGATTACAAAAAAATTCCTTCAAAATTTTTAGGGTCTAGTCATTTTATTTTCGTTTATTAAATTTTCAAATTTATTGTAATTAGAAACGTTGTTGTTTATCATGATATGGAATAAAATTATAATTTTTATCAACAATGACTTTTATTGGAAAGAACTTTTCTTTTTTCATCATTTGATAGCTAATGATATAATTAAACAACATATTCATTTTATCTATATAGTTTTTATTTATTCTATATTTCTTATTCTTTACAAATACTATATAATCAAAATGAATTTGTTATAATGTTCTCAAACTTTGAAAGGTTTGTAATGAATAATATTTTATTTATTGGTAGCTTAGGTAATGAGTTATATGAATTTATGTACTTCGTGGGATCATTATTAAGTGATTTAATTTCCTTCGTGTAACTTTTGTCAGTGTCTCGCGAGATTGCAGATAGATCAGAATCCATTCCAATTTATTTATATTTAAAATAATTATGTAACTAATTTATTTTTTTACTGTTGAATATTTTTATCAAAAAAATGTTTATTAATATATACTTATTGTTTTGACGTTAAACATATTACTTGAATGATTACGTTACGTTACGTTCAATGTTCACGTTTTACGTTACGCTCTATGTTTCATGTACGTTCACTTTAGAATTATTTGATTGATATAAAATTGCAGTAAATCTGTAAATGTAACAATTTATATTCGTTAACAAATTGGTGGTGATTAAATGTGATATGCTAATAATTTTTTATAAGATAATTGTGCGAAATTAACAGAGAATATGGAATGCTTATATTCGTGCACAATTTGGTGGCGATTAAATAATGTCAATTTTTTATACAATTTTAGCTTGTGAACGAGCAAAATTGTGACTGTAAATTTATGGATAAAATCTGGTATAAATATTTACAAAAATAATTGTTTTTATGCATTTTCAAGGGAATTACTGATGATTTAGCACAAATTTTTGTTCCGTTTATGGACTTATTAAATTGTTAAGCACTATAAGTAGTTTTGATCTCAAAAAGAGGAGAATAAAGCTAAATATGGTGGTTCACAAATTGGTGGTCCAGAACCGGCATATATTAGACTACTTATATAAATTTGAATTTTTGAATTACTTATTCAAATGACAAATTAACATTTTTCTTTCTTAAATCTTGTTGTCTTTCGTGGGTTTTATAATAAAAGTACACATTCAAAAAGGTATTCACACGTTTATTTTCTATTCGCTTGACAACTACTTATCGTATCACATTATCGACATATCATATACTCCACCTAAAATAACCCACTTAAACCCACTAAACGTTTTCTGCAGTTATAGCTTTGCACTGTAGTGCCTTAATAAGTCTGTTTAAAATTGCTCGTGAGAAAAAACAAGATTTTCGTACTTGCCCATTAATAGTAACTTGTGAAACGCACTGTATAATCTACCGACATTTAGCACGATAAACTATTTCTAAACTTCTTTAAACTATATTTTAAAAAAATATGCAGCATGTTGGGGGGTTTAGGTAGGAGTAGCAACACTCTATAAGATAACATTTTAGCAATGTAGTTCACATCAAATAACTTATACATGGAAAATTTGAATTATTTCCGATGGTTGATTCTCCATACACTCGGAATACTCGGTATAAATAAAACCACATACAACGAATCAAAATAGAACAAATCGATAAACTCTGAAATAATCTCAGAGTATAAGATATTAATATCCCAAGAGAAAATTCAATATGAAACACGTGTTTTAGTGGAAAATGAAACAAATATGATGAAAGGTAAAAAAACAATCCAATAAAATATTGATTGAAATGTTTGTTTTGCTATTTATGGATATAAAAATCTGGAAGAAAGACATGGGCACATAAAAATTATTATTTATTTATCATAAGAAAAGAATCGTTACCATTATGTACTCTTCTCCCAAAAAATCTCTCTTTCTGAATGAGTCTGCCATTTAATATGACTAATTTTCAGCTTTTAACATACCTGAAGAATTGGAAGCAACTGAAAAATCAGTAAAAACCATTTTATATGTAGAAATGTAAGAAAATACGTGATTACAAAATAGTATCTAAATGCGAGGAATATTTTTTGGTATATTGCGCCAAACTTAATAATTACAGCGAGAATGCCTGTGGTGTATTAAATTTTGTCTGTAAAAACATGCACAGATCCCACAGAGCACAAAATGTTGAGGGTGATGTTACACTGTTACGTAAAAGATCTATTGTGTCCCTTATTCTTGTTGTTTTACAGTTGGCATTCCAATCATATGCTCCCCGGTGCAACGCCCTTGAGTTGCACAGTGCTACGCAATTTAAGAGATGGATGGGTGATCCTGTTCCCCGCAAAATCTACATTCAGATTCATTTGCGAATCCAAGCTTACTCAGGTGTCCTTTCAGTTTATAATGGCCTGAAAATATTCCTGTTAATATGCGAACATTGTTCTTACTCAGGTTGACGTATTCTGTAAACTTCTTCTGGTTATAAGTTCCCAGAAGAATTTTACTTTGCCCCATTCCCTGGAGATTCTTCCAGATTTTATGGATATACATGGATGTCTCTTATATCTCAAAATATCCGCCTATTAGATTAGTACATTAGATAGGCTATCTACGATGCTGGTCTCCTTGAATTCCTGACAAACATGCTCACCAGTAGCGACAGTATTGGAAATACTATCTGCTACTTCCAGTACTGTGCCCACTGCTCAGCAGACCACTAGCGAGTTCAAAGGGGCCGGTATCGTAGATAACACTTCCATCCGATGTAATACATAGCATATCCATTACATTCCATCCATAGTGTTCACTGAGAAGCTATGTTTCCCAAGAGCTCCGCTTTTTAAAGAAAAGAAAACAGATATAATAGTTCATAAGTGGAGGTATATATTTTAACAAGTTTACAAACAACAAATTATTACAAATTATTCTTGCTAATCTACTTAATTCCTATACCTTCTCTTGACTTCCTATAAAGAAAAAGAATCCATTGACAGTGTTTAGTAGCTTAGATATTTAGAGGTCGGCAGCAGTGCATGAAGGGAATGCTTGGGATGTCATGTTAGGGATAAAGGGGACGGGAGGAGCATTGTAATAAGAGTAGTAATAAAGTGTATGATAAACAGTCTACGTATTTGAATTAAACATGGTGTCAGGTGTAAATTGAAGTATAGAGAAATTACTCAGAGGAGTCGATAGATACGTACGTACAGTGGTACAGATACGAAAACAAAAATGGCGGGAAACTTCAACAAACCTAACAAAATGGACTTTAGAGAAGCATCCGAATGGAAAAGATTTAAGCAACAATTTGAGTTGTTCATGAAAGCAACAGGATTACAAACGAAAGATGAAGAAACAAAAATTGACATATTCTTGAATATAGCGGGAGATGAAGCTGTAGATATATTTAATACATTGCCCCTCAAAGACGAAGATAGAAAATAGTATGAGAAAGTATTAGAAAGTTTTGAAAGTCATTGTATTCCTAGAAAAAATATTGTATTTGAAAGTTATAAGTTCTTTTCGAGAGCACAAAAGAAAGAGGAAGGATTTGAGGCGTTTTTGACAGATTTGAAATTGTCAGCAAAGTTATGTGAATTTGGTGATCAAGAAGATAGGTTGATCAGGGACAGAATAGTAGCTGGTGTCAACGATACAGCATTACAGGAGAGATTGTTAAGAATCAGTGACCTATCATTGACATCATGCATCAATCACTGCAGAGCGGCTGAGGCTGGAAAATTACAACTAAAATCCTTACAAAAGAAACCAATAGAAGTAAATCAAGTAAGAAACACTAATAGGGTAACTACAAACTGTAAAATGTGTGGAAGAACACACAAGCCAAAAGAATGCCATTTGGAATTAATTCAGCCCCAGAAGTGTTTCAAAAATTAAACACTAAAGTATTTGGAAACATTCCGGGAGTAGAAATATATTTTGATGACATACTAGTAGCAGGGAATGATAGTGATGATCATGATAAAATAATAAATAGTGTTTTAGATAGAGCAAAGAAATATAATATCAAATTTAATGGTAATAAAATACAATACAAAATAAAACAAATCAAGTATGTAGGTATGATAATTTCCAAAAGTGGGATCAAAGCAGATCCTGCTCAAATTCAAGCCATTACAAATATTAAACCGCCTAATAATGTAAAAGAAATTCAAAAATTTTTTAGGATGACGAATTATCTTGCAAAGTTTATTCCACAATATTCGACGATCGCTGCTCCTCTACGTGACTTACTGAAGAAAAATGTTGAATGGTTTTGGGGGAAAGAGCAGGAAGATGCTTTCAATAATTTAAAGTTAAGGTTAAGTGTGCTCCTACCTTAAAAATGATTGACAGCAAAGGTAATGCAACATTGCAAGCTGATAGTTCAAAATTAGGCATAGGTTTTGCAAAAAGGACGACCAATTTCATTTTATTCAAGATCGTTAACTGAGAGCCACGTAAAATGGGCGCCTATTGAGAAAGAATTATTTGCAATATGTGCCGCAGTAGAAAAATATCATCAATTCATATATGGCAGGAAGAATTGAAATTGAAACAGATTCACAAACCGCTTATCACAATTATAAAAAGGATGTAAATAAAATTAGTTGGAGATTACAAAGAATGGTATTAAATTGCTAAAAATATAATATAGATGTAAAATATGTGCCAGGTTCAAAATTGTATATCGCAGATTACTTACCTAGACACTTTATAACTAAAAATTCGGCGGCTGATCCGTCATTACAAGAAATTGTACATTGTGTAGAAACACATTTACCAATTACGACAACTAAATTACAGCAAATACAAATTGCAACAAAGAATAATGCAGTAGGTTCCACAATAATAGATTGGTTATTATGATTGCTGGCCTAAATCTAATAAAAATATTATTGACACTGAATTACAGTTATGCACAAATTAAAGAATGAATTCATGTACAGAACAATGTTATTTATAAGAATGACAAATTGTAATACCGAAACCATTAAGATTGAACATATTGAACAGTATACATACGGGACATTTGGGTATTAACAAATGTAAAAAGAGGGCTAGATCAGTGGTATACTGGCCTGGAATGTCCAAGGACATAGACTCGATAATAGGAAACTGTAAAATATGTCAAAAACATCAACCAGCAAATGTTAAAGAACCAATGAAATCTCACGAAATTCAAATTTACCATTTCTGAAAATAGCAGCAGATATTTTACATTATAATAACAAGATTATTTAGTTATTGAAGATTATTTGTCAAAATGGATAGAAATCAACATCTAAAAAAATAAAACAGCTACAGACGTCATCTTGAATTGAAAGAAATTTTTCTCAATACACGGCATACCTAAAATCATAGTCTGCAGATAATATGCCTTTTAGTAGCGCCGAATTTCAGAAATTTGCTCATTTTGTGGGACGAATTCAGATATTTATCTAGGGACTATTAAATTATAGAAATTCACCAAATCTGTGGAATTAATTACACGCCTGCCCAAATTTTAATGAGTCGCAATCTCTGAAGTGTCGTACCAAGTACAGCAGAATTTCTGAAACCTAAACTAATAACAGACGGCAGACAGCTACTTTTAGAAAAACAAACCAAAATACGAACAAATTATAATAAAACGGTGAAACAGCGAAAAGAATTTAAAGAGGGGGAGAAGGTGTTAATATAGACTTTTGATAGCAAGAAATGGACTCCAAGAAAAGTCATAGAAAAATTAAATGCACCGAGATTCATTACTTAGTATTAAACGATAACAGCAATGTTGTGAGATTTAGAATAGTTATCACTTGAGACCAGTAACGAGATGAAATTGGAAATGACGACAAGAATGACTATCTAGAGAATGAGAATCACCCAACAGAAGACGACCACCGGATAGACGACAATCACCCAAAAGAAAACAACCATCAAGAACAAACACAAGTTCAGAAGAAAAGGATAATAAGAAAACCACAAAGATTTAATGATTATGTATTAAACTAGGAAATATATAATGTATAAAAAAGGGGGGATGTTTAGTAGCTTACATATTTAGAGGTTGGCAGTAGTGCATGAAGGGAATGCTTGGGATGTCATGTTAGGGATAAAGGGGACGGCATTGTAATAAGAGTAGTAATAAAGTGTATGATAAGCAGCTCTACGTATTTGAGATTTATAACAGACAAGCTAATATTTCCTACTAATATTAGTAATCTTAGTGTGAGTGGTGAAAGAATAAACAGTTGTGTGTCAACGACAGACTATAATTAGGTAATGCACATTTATTGTTTTTTTTAATTTTCTTGCAAGTACCTATTCATAAGTAATCCAACAATATAGATAATTAAGATTAGAAATGTCATCATAGATTTTAATAATCAATAGCAGGGGGGTTCAAAAATGCATTTATAATTTACATAAACTTACAAGACTTTACAAGCAGAGTAACACATTTATTCGTGTATGACTACCATCTAACTTGCTAAGGTTAGATTTTCAGTTGTCATAAATTACGATTAACGCTTTAAATGATATAAAGAAAGAGAATATTACTTACCTATACTCTAATCAATGCCTATACTGTAATACAAACAAAACCAGCGCAGCACGTAAACCAAACATAACAACAATAGATAAACACAACACATTCAACAATGGTCGTTTTTCGATTGACGACGTCACGACAGGCACGATAAACGATAAGTATAAATACAACATACATTCGGCTCTGCGATTTTCGACCTTGTTCAAATGGTCATCAAATAGATATCCACAAGATATCTGCTGCACAGTTCATATACTTATCAATAACTTCAACACAAGCAAACTACTCCTATTTGAGTATTAATTTTTATTTTAAAATTGCAATAAATATGTTTCTATTGATTTTATAAACAATTGTAATGACTCCAAAACAAAACGAATACCCCATGGATATATATCCAACATCTGTAATGGATATGGACATGTTTTGGTGATTGGGGTATCCAGTGGATATCTGTCGGATGAACTGTGCTGTGTGGGATTAAGTACACAATGTGAGAAAATTACAGAAAATAACTCGTATACAGGTTATGTGCCTTATTGGCCTATCTATATCTTTCTTATATCCCACATTCCCCTACTATAACACCAAAAAGTGTGGAAAAATTAGAATGGAGCAATTTAAGCGCGCTTATGAAGGTCAAAAAATGCCGTTAAAAAAACTTTTCGTCAGAAATATTCTTACATATTCAAAAAATACACGCTATGAAATACGACCGATGCATTACCTAATTATTACAATACTTGTTATGATCCCTAGTTCCCACAAACATTATTTTACATGGCTTGTCTTTTCTAAAAAGAAATGTGCATTTTGGAATCATCAATAATTTGGAATGGACATCTTCACCTCCAATAAGTAAGTCTAATCTATTAATTTCACGCAACGCAAACAAAAATAAATCAGAGCAAGCATTTGTCACTGTCACATCGCTTAAATATTACGTGCAGCTTTCTTTTAGGGACGTTCCTACTAAATTAATTTAGAAAAATAAACATCTTACCATGGCAAGCGACCACTTAGATATGCACATTGTCTGTAAGTTTACCTAACACCAATTCATAACAAATGAGCAATAAAGTGTACTTATAAGGGCCGTCCAACGTTTCAGTAAATGAGGACTTAATTGATTTGAGACAGGAAAGTTTCGACCTCTCAACGCCGGATCCAAATCCAGGGATTCAGAAACTATCAATTAAAAATAGGTGATTCATCATAAGTTTAGCGTTTTAGGTAGATTGCTTTCGTAAATCAATTGCTAAGTATTCCAGATCCCCCCACAGGACTAGCTCTCAACAAGTCATATCTCCATCACAGCCACCTGGAGAGTTAAGAGATCGGAAACCACTGTACGTTTAACGATCTAAGTTCCTATATAATAACGATGTGTAATATTTTATATTTAGAAGGGTTAATGGGTTAAGAAGACTTGCCAATAATTTGTATTTCGGGGATCAGCCTAGCCCTTTGCAGAGAAATAAGACTCCCTTGCGAAGTAAGCAGAGAAATCGGGCGACATCCGCTGATCCAAGGTTTAGAAGGTAAATTCTTCGAACATAAAATTACATCCTTACATCGTAAACTATAATGACAATTCTATAAATATCGACGTCATATCAAAAGTCAAAAATGTAAATTGTCAGTGATTTTTATTAGCCTACAGAAATGGTTTACTTGAAAAAGGAGGTTTGTTAAAGTAAGTAGAACGTAATACATTGTGTTATAAAACAGTAAATTATCACTTTTCCAAATTTGAGATGGTTTCGACCAAAAAGTTCGATACCAAGGTATCACACTTTAATCACAAACTTACTCATTGTAAGCCTCAGGACTTCATCATCAACAATCTGAGTCATGAAAACAACAGAATATTTTCTAATGTATTTACAAAATACATACTATTAAGAGTACGGCAATTGTCACGGTTGTGGTATTCGCAGCTTATATCTGCTCTTTTCAAATAACATTGAAATTATTTTTCTACTTCATTTCAGAGAACGTTCACCAGCTTTCTCTTAAAGAAGCGACCCAAACTCAGTCAGATTCACAAGTAATGGATGCACCAATGCAGTTCAGAAAAAGAAAATAAACCCATTCGGACTCAAAATTTATACTGTAAGTTTCGGATCAAAATAAACAAAAATATCGGACTGGCCCTTTTGAAATTGGCATTTTTCACTCCCAATTTCAAATAGTTACAACGTGTCCACTTAAATATCAGACAAATGGTAAAATATCTCTTTACAGGAAAAAATATGTAAAATAAAAGTTGGTGCTTCTTCAGATAGATATTATTTTATATTGAAAGTTACCTTGAAGTTGAAGGTTGCGATAAATATAAACAACCCTTATTTTTGAAGATCAGAAACGTCCATTAAGAAAATTATTTCAAATTTCTATATAAGTATATTCAAATATTAAATTTCAAACTAAAGAACCCAAAAAATTAAACGTGTTTGCCTTTTTCTAAGTTTCTTAATAAATTAATACTTAAAAGTTTGCAGGATAAAAAACAATTATAAGTGTAATAGGCACTTTTAAAAAGTGACATTGAAGTTGTCATTTTGTATGCCATGAAGTAAATCTAACTAAATTCTATTATTGATTGATTTCGTAAAAACATATACCAAAATATCAAAGAGACATATTGGATGGTGGATTCTCATACATCCGATTCCCACCGTCCGATTTTTGTAATTAGATTTCGCTTTATCCAATCTCAAAATAAATTCAAATTTTCTACACCGATAGCAAATGAGAGGTTTGCGAAAATTGCACTGGGAAATGTCTACCCCTTACCAACTGGTAATCAGGAGATTTCGAGGTCAATAGATCCAGTTAATTAATATACGAACGAAGGTCATATCAATCTACCGACTATTTCTGGAGAATCGCCAATTTTTATTCTATATAACTGTCTTGTAAAATCATTGATAATTTTTTTCCATTTGTATCATACACACATAAAATATTCTATCACTCCGCGCTACAATAGTTTATTAATACGAGATAATTGTTTCGGGAATTCGTGGATCCCCATTTTCAACCGAAAATGGAAGGAATCAAGAAAAAAAATCTATTACCTGCACATGCAACGTCATCCCTACCTACTACTACTAAAACTAACTACCCTAAAAAGAATATACAGTAATCCCTCCATTTACGCGGGCAATTATTGATTCCATGAAAATAGCGCGTAAATAGGAATCGCGTAAAACCTGCATGTTTAAATACACCTCCATTAATACATACCTAACTTTGACTAACCCTAACAAGTTTGCATTTCTAAGTTAAGTTTATACCTTTTTTTTTGTAATTTTGCAACCGTCATCTGCCGTCCAATAAAAGTTTTAAAACTAAAAAATTTTGAATTAAATAATAACAGAATAAATAGAGGGATTACTATATATTCATATTGTTCCTTTCAGGGAAGTATACATTTGAAAAGAATAAATAAATGAAAACGACAGGTTTATTGGTCCTTCACTTTATTTTTTTTTTTTTGTTAATATCCTTAGACTACATGTTTCGGCAACAACTTGCCATCCTCAGGTCTAAAACATGTCACAGAAAAATACAAAATAAGAATAAGCCATAATTTTTATAACAAATAATTATGATGTATGTATATTTAGAAATAAGGATTGTTTTGATTTGTGACTGAAGGTGTGTGTGTGGAAAGCATGTATGGGAGTGTGTTCACACTACCATTCATACTTTCAGTGCAAAATTCAACAATCCTTATTTCTAAATATATAGTCTGTTTCAAGATATAGTGTAATGTTATTGTATACCGCCTACCGGGTTTAAACGAAAAAGTCCACACTGTAGCTTACATACATCATAAGCATAGATTTAACACCCAAATTTTTAACGGATGATTACCAACCATTTTGTCGCTATTAAAAATGCAATAATTTTCTTTCAGGACTTAAGAAATATATTATTATGATATATTTATATGTGTAACACATGATGTGCGCATGTTTGTCCGACCAGAAACGTCAACCAGCTATATTTTCGCAATAGCCTACGCATTGGCGTCACTCTTGGATATATCGATTATTAATATTGTATAGCACTCAAATATTCCCATTCAGGTATTAAATGAAAAGTATTAATTGACAAAATAATTTATACATCTTATATTTTAAATACATCATTATAACAAGAAAAATTTCAAATAACATTTCATCATTATAACAAGGAAAATATATATGATTAATTCATATTAGTTCTCGTTACAATTTAACAAGTTTTTTTTAGAATTCCTAAGCACAATCATTATATATTTCCTAAATTTGCTTTTTTAATACAGTTCTCTTACACGTGAATATAGAATTACACTTGAAAATTATCATTAGGTATTCTAAACGATGTTACAATGTTTCGATCGCAGTTCTAAATCCTTTTTTCAACAAGTTTGTTCAAACATCTGAGAACTAAAATATATGCATACTACAAAATAAAGAAACAATTTTTCACTATAATAAAATACCCAACTCATCAAGTCTAGATAGTATATATACTGTTATAACTACTGGACTTGCAAGCCACTGATCTTTCCGGTTTCTTGTACATAATATTCTCACTTTCTCAGTCTACACCTAAATAATGCACGTTATAATTCTAACCTCCTCAATTGTCTCGAATTAAAGAACTACCTGTAGCGCCAGTGTAATCGAATATTTTTAAGTGTTCTGTTACTATTACTAGTCGCTGAACTGTATCCTAGGGAACATAAGTTAAAGTGAAACAGATCTACATCAGGTTTACAGCCGCTGTTGACTTCAACGCCTGAACGTATGTACCACATCCGATGAAAAAACAATCAATGCAGTTTGAGTGAGGAAGAAGACAGCATGCTATGCCCCTTCCCCCTCCCTCCGACTAAAACTAGACAGATTGTTCTTTCTTTACGTATCAGACGTTCTTCCAGTTTAAATAGAGCTCACTGGATACAGTCCTTCTGACATCTTTGCATTTATGTCATACATAAATGTACTAGAGTTTAACACAAGCTAGCTCGCCGAGGCTTCGACACGTTTTGCTTACGTCAACTATGCGTAACAAATACGCCGTTTCCTGGAGATCTGTATTGAAGTATCGTCCTCCGAACAGGCGATAGAATTATTCTGCAATTATAAGCTACGTGCCAAAAAAATTGCAACACCTCGAAGGAGGTCAATCACAAAGCTGAAATCTTAACAAAACAACGGGCTGCATGTAAAAAGTCGCAGATAATCATCTGTCAGAACTTCATACACGAGGAGGAAGCATTTCTCCTCTGGCCTGTTCGCTCACCGGATTTAAACACGATCGAGCATGTGTGGATGTGATGGGTCGCTCCTTCAAGATGTTACAATTTTTTTGCACGCTGTTTATATTGTTTCTAATAGTATTGTATTATTGCATTAAACTTATGTATGACCCATATGTGACCCAGTGTACCGGAATATCCCCGAGAACTCTGCTTCGTCTGTTAAGCCCTAAAGTGGACACACGATATATAACCGTTTCAATATACTATCTTTAATTCTACGATGCCCCCAATTTTTTTGTTCACATGAAAAAAAAAAACAAGCGCTCAATATCTACTCCATCTCTAACGTTCGTAATATAGGGACAATTCTTCCAATTCAAAAAAGAGTATACCGAAGCCAAGTGGTCCCTATCCGTGCGATCAATCGGAGCCCGTAAACTGCAAAGGAAGTTTCGATTTAAAACGCAGCCCTAGCTATGAGCAAAGTGTCCGTAATAGCATCCACGATAAGATAACTACCATCAGTCATCTCTATAGCTGCGGCACTCTTTCTCGCACAAATGCGGAACAATCGACGATGACCGAAGATTGTAAAAGTTCTCCTACGCCGGCGGATTGCAAAAGTTTGTACCAATCGGCCGTAACTGATACTCACATCGCAAAGGTCAACGCGAACATGGAGTTAGTACATGGAATTACTTTTATACTTTTGACGAAACTGATTGTAAATATCTTTCAGGTTATACAATGCTGCGAAAATACACCTAGATTCAAAAGAGCATTTGTAAATATTTTTATTTCGTATTGAAGGTAAGCAAAAGTAAGTATAAATGTTTGCCGTTTTTAGAAAACCCTATTGGGACGATCCAAGACTCATAGAGAAGTATTCGAAATTGTTAAAACCCGTCCACATTCACAAATCAAAGAGTTCGTTAACTCTACCTTTGGAAAAACCGCCAAAAAATGCTGTTGCATGCACAAAACCTCGGCCTATGTGTTCTAAGTGTGTCTGCACTACTCTACACAACGACCTGGAAAAAGTATATGAAACGTACGGAGAGATTTGTGAGACCACCTTCAGTTATAACATGCTGAAAGCAAAGGTGTTAAATACAGGTCGGTTCCTTAATTCCCCATTTGTGTGATTTTCCTTAATATCCTCGATTTCATATGTCCATGTTCCTTTTAGTTGAGAGCAACTACTATTTGGCGGCGTTCTTTATGATAGGTTCAATATGCGGCTTGTTACTTGTCGCTCTGGTGATTTGGGTCCTAACGAACGACATGATTTGGGCTTACTTAAATCGAGAAGAACCTCCTAAAGTTACGGGTTTAAAATGGTTGACGGCGTATATTGGAGGCGCTATATTGCACAGCATAAATGTCCTCGTCAACAAAATATATTACATGATTATTATGCCGGTAAGGTTTAGGTACCAAAAAATACAAAATGTATTACTATAATAATTATTACACCAGATGTGGTACTTTCGGAGTATTAGATCACAGCCAATTTTGTGTTTTAACTACTAATCGACCTTTAAAATGTTTTTGCCCAAATTACTAGCGTCCTTAATTGCGTTTCATTGATGAAAGAATAAGTACCATTACAACTTTTGTGATATTCACCACGAATCACGATAAAAATGAATTACAAATGCAGCAATAGTGGACGAACAGCCTTAATATATATACTACCAGCCATACATAAGTGTATGTAAACTGCTTGCGGTCTTAGAATAGAAATGATTAGTGATTGTAAATTTACCGATTTTTTCATTTACCGGTAATTCGATAAATGAAAATGAAAATACCGGTTTACCGGTAATTTTCTTTTTTCATGTGTGACTAATGGGGATTCCCCAAGAAAATAGAGTTAGAAGTTAGGCTAGAAGAATACACATTTTACACAATCTTCAGGCATAATATTTGAATTTTGTAATAAATATTTGTATTTAATTATTTTAAACAGTTGTAAGAAGTAAAACAAAATATTTAAGTATAGTTATTGAAAGTTTTCAGATTGGTGGTATGTATGGAATTAGTAATAATATATAAATAAGTACTAATACTAATATACTAATAGTTGTATTATATATATCGACAATCGATAATAATTGTTCGATTATAGAATATCGACAATCACAGGTTTGAATTCGGCATAGTCCCAATAGCTCAATCGGTTAGAGCGGCCGTCCGGAAAACGGTGGGTGCATGGTTCAAATCTGCTTGGGATTAATTTTTCTTTGAAAAATTTCTTACAGTAAATCAGTTTCTTATATTATATATAAATAAGTGTTTTTCCAATCATTTATTTTTAATTTCACTGTCTACCGGTTTCGGCTTAAGCCATCTTCTGGACAACAGTACGTCTCAAAAAGAACTAGAAGCTACGTCATTCAAGCTTCATGTAATTAACATTATAATAAAATATTTTAATAAAAACAAAGACAATGCACAAATAAATCGAAAAACACGATTATCTTATATTTAACAAATTTTAACGTGTTTTTCGATTTATTTGTGCATTGTCCTTGTTTTTATTAAAATATTTGATAATGTTATTACATCAAGTTTAAATGACGTAGCTTCTAGTTCTTTTTGAGACGTACTGTTGTCCAGAAGATGGCTTAAGCCGAAACCGGTAGACAGTGAAATGAAAAATAAATGATTGGAAAGAACACTTATTTATATATTATTACTAATTCCAAAATATTTAAGGTTCATGTTTTAATGTTATTTACAACAATGCTTGCATTAATGTTCTCTCATAATGTGGTGTATTCAAAATAGCTATGAATTTAAATACATGAAATGTTTGTTTATTATATAATATTATAAATATTAAAAAAATGAGACTTTATTTTTTACTCTTTAAGAAACGATTTTAACTTTCAAAAAATTTTAAAAAACTCCAGACCACAAATCCATATGCTAACTCAACCTTTTTTCGAGAGATAATAAATCCACACAAAAAACCGTAAATCAAAATTTGAAATTGCACTTGTTGACTAAGGCAGGTAGGAAAAGTGGTGGTGTTTTGCTTCTACGTCCTAGCAACAAATGAACATTATCTCGCTTTTCTTGCGTTGCTTTCCGTTATCCGTCTTGTTTCCATTACTTATTTTCTTTTAATTTCTACATGCCCTTTTTTTCAATTTTTTGCTTTTTTTGTTGAGAATTTTTTGATTCCTTGTCTGTCTGACTAAGTCGGTGGAATGGAGGCTATACGTTTTAATCAAAAGTTTTTGTCAGTTCTTTTCTATATTCTTATTCTATGGGCATTACACGGCGGTTCTCAATCTCAAGACAGTTTTAAAATTAAATTAAACAAAAGCTCTGCCCATAATTTTTTTTATTTTCAATGTCAATTGAGACCTTTAAATACATATTTATAAGCACAATATTTCATAGATAAAAATTTCTGGTATGGATTTTTCATTTACCGAATTACCGGTAAATTTTTGTAATTTACCGGTAAATTTACCGATCGTTTTTTGGTCAAATTTACCGGTTAACCGGTATACAATCCTTAGAAATGATTCATGATTGAGTCACAAAACAACCTTGGCTGAATATCGCGTGACATATGAAGTATGAAACTCAATTCCCATATCCGTTGCAAATATTTTGGCTGTTCTGCGATGTACAGTGTACCCACAAGCCGACTTTAATATGTTAATAAAAATGTTTGTTTGTGACATATGTCTAAGAATGTATTTTTATATTTTAGGGAAAACAATTATTTTACGACACAGTCAATTTTTAGGTACACAGGAAATTTGATTAATATACATAATAATATATGTGTAAACAATCCAGAAGTATACATAATGAGTTTGGTTTTATTTCCAGCGCAATGAGTTATTTGACCTATTAAGAGCGGAAGAAGCCACGTGAGATATATTGTCTATGTATATTGATAATTTATTAATTAAACATGTAATGTCTTCAATTATTTATTTCACTAACATTTATAAAAAATAGATAATCTCATAAGCTAACCTTTATAGACCTTCTATTGAGGGTTTGAAAGTGATCTATGAAATAAAGTTTTTCAAATCTGCTTATGCCAGAAATAATAGTTTTCAGTCTCCGTGAGTGATCTAAATAAGGTAAAAAGAAACCTGTTCATCTTAATTTGATTTTTTATTTTCGGACATTCACATTTTACAAAGAACTATCAGAATCTAATGCAAAACAAAAAAGTACAGTATACTGACCGATACCAAGCGCGCTCCTCATCAAACTCGTTAAACTAACATAACCTCCTGAACACAATTTAATTGTAAATTACAGAAATTATAGAAAATTAAAATCAGAATAGAAAAAATATATTATTATACTACAACACCAAAATTATAATACTAAATGCATTTGTGTGTATTACGTTTCTTCTTTGATTAGTTAGTAATGCTGTTCTATTAGAGAAATGAAAAATGACTCAAACGATTCAATTAAAACACTATTCAACTTTAAGCAACTCCACGTCGAATATCAAAGTCGCATTCGGTGGAATGATCCCTGGATGCCCACGAGAACCATATGCATAATCCGGAGAACAAATTAGTTTCGCTCTTTGGCCTACACTTAGCTGCAATAAATAATTACTTGCTCATATTGAATTCATATTAATATCATAAAGATATGGATAACTCAGAGTATCAGTCGAGAAATAAACCCTCATCAAAATTCAGAGCGCAAGGATATTGAAACATCATAAGTTTTTAACTTTGGAATACCTATAAATGAAACCACCACATACCTGGGCCACTCCCTCGTCCCATCCTTTGATAACCTCTCCTTTTCCAATGCGAAATTTAAATGGTACTCCTCTGTCTCGTGACGAATCGAATTTTGTACCATTTTCTAATGTTCCTGTATAATGTACAACAACTGTCTGACCTGTTTTGGGAAATGTTTGACCTATAACAGTAATTAAATGGTATTATGTGAAATATTCAAGGTCAAATTGCTTATAGAAAGCAAGCAAATATGAATCATTAGGTAGAGAAACGGAATTGCAAAAAAATGGACTCATATCTTAATATTATTTATAGAAATTTATCACACTTACCGTCTCCTGGGGAAATGTCCTCTATTTTTACACCCATTATTTATCAAGTTTAACCTATAAACATTATTGTCATGTATAATTATTAGATAACTTAATACAATTTACACTATACCTTTTATAACAACCCAAAACACTTAAAACCGGCTAAAATACTAACAGGTACAAATAATAAATCTAAGTAATGAAGAACTTATGCGTACGGAAACCTTTTTCGGAAACAAATGGACGTCCTTCAATTTCGATTACATGAACTGTCACTGTATAGAAACAAGAATGAGTAGACTGTCGCGCAATCGGTTTCTAATAGAACCACATTGTAATAGAAATTTCATTTAGAAAATTTTATTGCTTTTTTTAGCTTCTCAAGCAGACAAATCAACAATATATTTTCTACAAAATTTATAAAACGAATTGGAGCCAAGTGTCAAGTTTTTTTAGTCAAACATATAACGAGGAGAATATATTTTGCCGTCATTTATATAAAACTGTCCCTGTCCACTTGGCAAAATTTAAATTTGCTACAATTATTTGCAGTGACTTCAACAGAAAGACATCAGAATAACTGGTAATCTTATACAAAACCATATGGCAAAACCATTGGTAATTTCGTGTTTCAATGTTGAAGTTACTAAGAATAATTGTGGGAAATGAAAATTTTGCCAGGTGCGTGCGTGTTGTCTCATCGATTTGCTGTCGATTTGAATATGTTGAGCGTAATGTTGAGTATCGAATGATTATTATTATTATGATTATACCTATCACTAGTAAGTAATAGCCAACTATTATATATATAGTTATCGACAGGCGCTACAGTAAAAATACTCATAACAAAAATATTTGAAATTGAGGGACACTAGCAAAAAGAAACTGTATTCTCTTGACTCTTTATTTCGTATTTTTGCCAGGCTAAAAGGTAAGCTTTCAGAACAGCGGACAGCGGACTTTTTTTTTTTAGCAGATTTCACATGATTGGTTAAAAAATATTCAAAATGGCAATGGCGCAAAATATTTGCGGATAGTTTAACATTTGCGGTGCCTCTCACATCAGTACAGATTTTTAGCACAAGAAATCACACACAAAATCGCATAAAACTGTAAAATCTCGCCAGTCTTTACACGATAAAAATAATTGAACTAAAAATAAATAATGAAAGGTTTCAAACGGTAAAAAAAGTGAATGTACAGTTACCGACACTAATATTTAGCACCATCAATAGCGTCGAGCCACTCGTTCGAGCGCTAATAATAATGTAGGTGATTGTACGACAGAATACGACAATGCACGACAAAAAAAATCAGGTTATCACAACAAAAATAATAACAATCGCCTATTTAATATTGAAACACAGACTCATTTGTATTTATTTCATGTTTTATTATCAGCTTATTCTGTCACCTTTTCTAGAGGTCTGAAATTAAATTTATTTATCGTTAGTTCAACTGATTTTTGATCTGTAAATAATGGCGTACATATCAGATAAATATCGAATAAATTTGCCTAACCCCAAGCACTTTTTTTCCTAGTAAAGCAATTATACATTATTATGATCTATGACCTTACCTACCGTTTATACTGAGTGTTTGTTGTTAGTTCCCTCATGTTTGTCTCTATCTACTATTCCTGAAGTTTTTTTCGCACTCTGCACAACACATAACGAGTTTGTAAAATGACAAATAACACACGGAGTGAGAGTGAGAAGTTTTCGAAACCCCGCGAGTGTGTTGGATACTTTTCAACCATAAAAACCTTTAAATTAGTAATTGCAATTTGTACGAGAATTTAAGATTGTATTTTTTTTTCTTTTCATGATAGTAATGTGTTTGTCGTCGTTTGAAGTTTATTTTTAATACCCTTGCCAGATTCGAGATAGTGATGGGGATAATCACATATTACATCCCTATATGTATAAACTGTCCAACTGCAAAAAAAACTGTCTACCGAGTTCCTATCGCGTTATAGCATATTGCAAATGATATGAAATCGGAAAGTAATAAATATATTGAAAGGTAGGTACGTATGTTTTGTGAAATTATTTCTGTGCATCTAATGATTAAAAAAAAAAATATTGTTAGTGTCCGATTTTTTTTTTCCATGTGCCATAAATATTTTGAATTTACGTTACCAAGGGTCCAAACTTAACTTGTGTTGACACAAACAGCACTTAGTTGCAATAAATAAACATTCGTCTTGTATCAGAAACATCCCAATAGGAACGTTTCATTCGAAAACGAAACATAAAATGAGGCAGACATTATAACAGTTTCAGAGATGTTTCAGATACATAAAAAGTTTGTTTCGGAAACACAAAAATGTTTGCTGTCTCGTCTACTCTTGTCCTATATCTCCAAATCCACGGCATCAATTATCAAACGGTTGCATATACCCAAGATGGCTACTTTTTAATAGACACCATTGCTATCACGAAAAATATAAGATAGAGGATCGGTTAAATGAGAGAACTTTTTCGTTTTTTAAAACAATGAAAGCATTAAAAAAAAACAAGAAATTCCAAATGATTTCGAAAACAGAAGAAAATAAAAAATTGTTTTTCGCAAAAAAAAGTTTATAATAGTATATGGTGTATTACCGGTACCATAAAACTAGAGCAAAAACGATGGTGTGTGAAGTTGAAATAAATGTATAATAAATAAATAGTATGCAACGCAATTAAAAAAGAAAATATTTATTCATTACATTTGTACAAAAATACATAAAACTGCATTACATAGGAAACTAAGATTTCATATAAATCACAAATTGTAATTGCACATATGCAAAACCTTAAGTATATATTATAAATAAATGCTTTCAGTCAATATAAAAATATGTACACCTTATAAATATATAGATTCCGAGGAACAATTTAACGAAATGAAAATTTGAAGTACTTTCAAACGTTATTAGGTGGATAACACTCAATTAGTCCAAAAAAATGCCATACGTGATTGGAACAACATTTAAATGTACCGGTATATAAAATTTGACACAAACCGAAAATTATCATTTTCTATTTGAAAACACGCGCAGACTTCTGACAAAGATAGATTTTGATATCACTGATGAGACATACAATTATTTAAATACAAAAATATAAAGACACATAATAATATAAAGTAAACTAAACAGCCTTTCGAGAAATACTTTTTTATGTACAATATCTTCAAATGCCAAAAAAAACTTTTATTTATTATTATTAGCTATTATTATTCTGAGTGTTCGTTGGATGTCTAGGTAAGCTACGAATTGGTCCCAAGGATAATATCGAAGTTACCCCCATGTTGCCTAGATTAGACGCCACATTCCTATTTGTGGCTGATATTATCGGCAAAGCGAAAGTTGTATTCGTCGAAGCCCCAGCCGGCAATGGTATATAATTATAAATGCCGAACGTCGTCAGTCTATGCACTAATCCCGGTTGTTTTAAATCTATCAGTGGTATACCGAATTCCGATAAACCGCCAGTCTTGTGAAAACTCTGTCGATGTTTACTTAAGCTTATGGCATTGGGATACTTCGCGGGACACAAATCACATTGGAATGGTAGCACTTTTTGCGATGGAGACGCGATTGGTTTCTGTGGCGCAGGCTTCGGTGGGGGTGGAGCTTCAGCCACATCGTCTGTAAGATCAACTGTTGGTAATTTAGGGTCTGGGGCGGTCTGAAAAATAAAAACAGTGGTTATTATTATCATAATCGGTCATATTGCAAAATAATTGAAAATAAATATTTGGTGTATCCAGATAAACCCGAGCGTCATTTTACAAATTTTATAAAATCACGAAACAAGAGTAGGGTTTTTTTTTCAAACTAAATTTGGTATGAGTTCGAAGCGAGGTCCACTCATTTAGCGATTTATTATATGCACGTAAACGGATAGAACATAGTTCTATGATGAACCATCTTCAACAATATGAGAATTCAAGGAAATTACAGTACAGTAATTGTTATATTTATCTTCTCCATCGATTGTATGCAGATTCTTTAGATTTCTAGGAAGTATGTAGTGTGAATTTATTTAAAACATGATTATTCGGCAGAAACATAAACTCAAAATCGACCGGATCACAAATCTTGTTTATGAGACGTCACTGTTATAACCGGGTTATCGCCAAAACAATACGTTATCGTTACCGCTATTTATATATCTATCGTTGAATAAAAAATGGCTAAAAAGTGCTTGTTGTGGCAGGAAAGGTTAATAACCAATTTAGGCTGCGTTCCGAGTCGCGCATAATGCAATGTATGCGTCTGATGTAACAATACATCGTTCCGATTTAACATGTATGCATGCATAAAAAGTTTTGCCGCGAAATCAGTTTAGACCCTGACAGAGGCTAGAATGGCACATACAACGCATAGAAAAAAAGATAATGCAGCCTATGCGTAGCATATGCACGACAAGTAAATCGGAACGCTCACAGTGTTCTATGTCTTTCAATGCATGCATCGCATAAAATGCGCGACTCGGAACGCAGCCTTAGCCGAAATTCGAACACATTGACTTGCGAGTGCAATTTTTATTGTTTCCCGCCTGAATTGTCGTTTTCAAGCGAAATTTGTGGCATTAACCTAACATTTTATACAATCGCAAATAAAGGATTGATAATTCTTGGTGTTTCTGTAATTTTGTCGGACACAGTCGGGTAATTTAAGCTGCTTTCGTTCGTGCTAATTATTATAATCACGATTCGATAACTACCAATAAGCGAAGAGAAGTTCAAAAATATATAAATTCTATTGGATAGCAAGAAATCGTGGTTTTGAATCATTGCACGAACGAATGTAACTTTATTTATAGTTGTGTGGTAGACGTAGAATATGATTCGACACGATGAACATTAAAAGCGATATCATTTAATTATCAAAAGCAACACCTTCACACATTTAAATATAAAAGTGTAATATCCATACATATTAATGACCCTTATGGGATTATATGCATATCTATAGTGTCTGTAAGATTATCTATAAGACTGTAAGCCTGTATTATGAATGCTTACGGACTTACAGATGATTTACAGGTTGCACAGAATCTCACCATTAGTGTGCCATCGTTTTGAATGATTTAATAAATTTAAAATAATCGAATTATAATGATTTATTAATTGATTATGAAGCATTCATTCAATTATACCCATCATGCAACACCATGGAGTGATCATTTATAAGCAAAATATAATCTAGTTCTCCAATGATCAATAATCAATTTTTTCAATTAAGCTCAATAAATTAGCTGAGATAAACAGTTTTTAGATCAGATGAGAACATACTGATGGATCATAGAATGTTCATCTGCTGAATGCGCGTACTTTGAGTAACTTTCCTTCCATTTCACCATGCCACAGATAAGATTCGTCAAAAACGCTTGAGTCATAACCTCGAAATGGCACTTTTTGAAGACAGTTTTTAGCACTTTCTTTTCATTTGCTGAAAGATTGAATAGGCTCAAGAAGACATGTTTTTTTTTCCCGTTAAAGTGGGCCTCATTCGGCATTATAGCCCAATTTTTTTTGCTTAATAAACAAAAGTAATGAATTTAATATAAAAGTGACACTGTAAACATGGTAGTAGGAAAGTCATCAAAAAATACTATTTTAGGATAAACAGGACAAAAAAAAGAGAGGATCACAATTACTAATATTTCATTCACATTACCGGTTTCGCGTTATAATCGCATCATCAGATCTTGATGGTCTAAAAAAGCTAATTGAGCCTTTGCCTATTGATTTAGTTAGTTTATGTTCTTCGCTTGAATTGTATTCAATGTTATAGATATCATTTTTTTATCTTTATCTTTTCGTAAGTAGAGGATACTTTTATCTTTAAATAAGTTCTCATGATAGTTTTTATAATTTTTTTTTGCAATATTAGTTTTTACGTTTACAACATACTTATGATACTTATTTTAGTTGGTTTTCAAGAACGTAGTACCAAAGATTTTATTTAACAAAATTAATTTTAACAGTTGAAATTGAAAAATTCATTTATTAAGTTATAATTTTAGAAATAACAATTTTTTTTACAACCACCTTCGTTCTCTATTAGACAATTCTTTGTACTAATTATAGTATCACAACTTATATTGTTCTCGTTTCAATTAAGTGCCTTTTTTAAACCATTAAGGCCTGATGATGCGTTATAATGCGAAACTAGTAGACTGAATAAAATATTGGTAATTATGCATTATGTCCTGTTTAATACGGATCCACACTACGTCTATTCTGATGATGAATGCTGTTTTCGCAGATGTGAAACCCTGTGAGACGCAAAAATCGTCAAAAACACTTCGTAACCTAAAAATGACCCCTAATGACATTTTTAAAACAATTTTCTGATTTTTTTTTATTCATTTCCTCAAAAAAGGACTTTTGGACTGAACACAACATTTTTTTTTTTCATGAATGTGCGCATAAATATAAATCGCTAAATCAGTATCTATCTACAAAACTACAGCCAATATTATTGCGGTAATAAAGTAGGATGGGCGAATTCTGCAAAGCTAACAAAAGCAACAATATTTACTTTTATGAGAAGGAACTCTACTTCCAACGTTAAAGATGGTTAAAGTTACTAAAAAAATAATTGCGGGAAATTTAAATTTGATCACTGGGGTTATTATTATTTTTCCAATGTCGAGATGACGGATCAATCAAAGCTACAGATTAATAACAATTTGTGATGCATACCTTAGCGTTCGGACTATTACTTTTATTCGTAGGAATGATGCTGACTGCGCTGTTCAGATTTAGAGCAACAGGCGGAGATGACGCTTTCTTCGGCGGGGGTGTGTCGGGCTTTTTAGGTTTCGGAGCTGCCGTAACCGTTATTCCTCTCGTTGCTAGAATATTAGCGACCGCTTTAGCGTCCGACTTTTTAGGACTAGGGGCTCTTGGCGGCGGATTGCGCACGGATAAGGTGATTGAATCCGATAGATGCATGACACTATTATCCCCTGGTTCTGGTGCGTTACCCTGGCAAAATTAAATTAATGAAAAAATAATCCGTATTCCCAACCATGCAATTTTACATATTGGACATATTGGAAAATATTCTGTCAATTTTATAAATACTAACTTATGTAAGATATGTGCGAAACGAGAATGCTGATCTGCTACTTTAAAGTGATAACTAATATTATGCGATGATACGAAATGTTAGTTACAGGCCTAGATGATTTGAAATCTATTTGACAGTAATGAGCATCCATAATTTTAACTTCCTTCCCTCGTCGGACAAAGTTGAAGTATTTTCAACTTGGTCCATTCGTCAAAATATAAAAACGTTAAAAGCTTTGTTCTCTCTGCCCCTTTGCGTTTACAACACAAAACGCAAAAAATTATGACGCAGCGCAATGTTTTATTGTCTTGCGTCGTGACGCAGAAATGATAGGACTATGACTTGCAAGTGCATTCATGTCTAAGCAACGTGTCTTCAGCAAAAATCCACTACCACTGATGATTTAAAATTTTCAACGCGAACAGCTCTTTGCCATAACGCAAAATTGCCGAAACAAAATAGAACAACAACCTTTCGCATTGCTTCCTACCGAAAATATCTACAAATCTTACAAAATATCTACAGCGCATGTCCGTGCGTTTTGTGTTCTGACGCAAAGGATTAAAAGAACAAGATTCATATGTAAGTTAGCTATTACTTTTAAAGTAAACGAATTTGTGTTGCTTTTGTCGGCACTGTTGTTCCGCCTACGAAATAAAAAACGGAAATATAAGAAGATTTAGGGCTTGAAATATTTTTAAAGGCGAGAACACTCGAGAAGCATATCATACGCTGTTGAACGAATAGAACAGTAGAGTACATTTCAATGGAGAAAACTACATTACGTTACCAAAACCGGCGCAAAGTGTGACGTTTAATACGCCCAAGCAGGCTACCAATGATTGTTGTCTAACATCGATCACTAATGATCGTTTATTGGGTATGCGATATAATGTATCTTCTCTATTGAAACTTATTCCAGATTATTGTTATTTTTATGGATGAGATTATTCTATAACAGTCAACAACCTATATACAATACTGAACTCTAAAAAAACGTCCCATTAGGCATCCGATCGCCATCTTTAAATGTGGCAGAATTCAAACGGTGACATTGCATCTATCGCAGAAGCCACATCAACTACGAACAGAAGCGGGCGCTTCATGCATATAATGACGTATCTAGCTGTTTGGAGTTTGGATGGCTCCTGCAGCATACGGAGTCTCGAATTTCACATCATTTGCTGTTTTTAATAAGAAATAGTTCATAATGCGTTCTTATACTTTTTGTGCTTGCCAACAAGGCATGCACAAAGATTTTAATAGCAAAAAATTTCATTTACTTCTTTTGATAGTCCATGTTGTGCACAACTTCGTCTATTTTGCCACAGTTAAAGATGGCGGAAGCCGGAGCATTTTCCAGTCACTACGTGCGTCATACGAGTATAAGCAGCAATTGATTTTCTCAATGCCACGAAGATTACAGAAAGTCATTGAAGTCAATAGAGCTGTGACCAAGTATTAAAGACATATAAAGAAATGAGACTGAATAATTGTAACTTTTCCATTAAATAATACTCAATCGTATTAAAAGTAATTAGATACGTTTTAATTCTATCTGATAAGCAATACGTAGGAATGAGTTTTTCAAACCAATATTTTTTTTCATGATTATCAGAATTGATGCAAAACATAAATCGTCACTATTTGGCATATAACAGCAGAGCACCTACACTCACAATATGTAAATTTTAAAATTTTGAAAGTGGTTAAGGCAACACGGTGTCCCAAGATTTTTGCTAACTGAGGGTGCGTCCTAATGTTATATAATATAATTCGTTGTAACAGTAGGTTAGGCTGTGGTTAGGAATGACCAAGTGATATATTTCTCATGTACCAACTTAATATCCTGAATATAAAAAATTAAAAGTTATTAAAATATATTTTTTTTGCAGATGCGATTGGTACATAAACTCAAAAGTCAGATGAGGGAAAATGGCCAAAGTGAATCATAGTACCCCAGAAGACAGATACCATTAACAATGCAATTTCAAACGATTCTTAGCTCAACCTTTATGTAAGATTTCGTTTAAAAAAAAAACTTTTTGCTGTTCCTAGCGTATTTTCTCAAGTTCAAATGCCAGCAATGTACAACCGCGATACAAGCGACTGAAGTTTATATGATAGCAAAAACACTCGATAAATTTTCGTGTTAGATCGCTAATTTTCATTGCGTCGCAGCTGAATGTGTAAAAGAACCCAACAATTGTTTCTTCATGGACAAATTATAGCATCAACATTGTCCTTTTCCGCCTAACTAATGTATGAAAATCTACATCAAATCATTATTGAAAACTACAGTGCAAACACGAATGTCATCAACCCCAAAGTGCAATTAAATTCGAAACTAAAGGGAAACACGCATCTGCATTTTCTGCATCTTCTCAACACATTTTTGTTTCAAAATGATATGGTAAGATCCTGTAATATAATAAAACAAACACACTAATAAATAAATAAACAAGAAACTGGATAAAATAATACATCACATAAAAATTCGAATTTTCGGTAATCAAGCAAAACAAAAATAACAAATTATAAAAAAAAAATTAAATCCGTCATATTCCTTTGTATTTATTTCCTATTGAATACTTTCTTAAGCTTTTTCTTTACACATGTACCATGTTTATATTTTGTAAACCGTTTTTCATTTAACGTTCATTTCAACTGTTACTGCTTTGTACGGTCGATTAATATGACTTTAGGATTTAAATTAAAATTTAAAATCTTTCAAATATTCCCTAATTTTGCATTAGTCAAATACCCTAACAATGATGCAAACTTGTCCTTAAAATTGGAGAATAAAGAAATAATTGTCCGCAGTGTTTTCCAATATTTTGTTTATAAATGTATGGAAAAAATACTAATGCACTTACTTGTATACTTTGTATCTGCGGTAAGCCGGTGTTCTTTGGTTGAACAGCAATGACTTCGCAATCAGCATCATCGTGTTTATCCGGAACTAATACATCCATTCGTTTCCGTTTCGCCTGTAATGCTTGAATTTGTTCCGGACTCCTTTTAACCATTCTGGGGCCTTGATTTTGCCCTGAAGGTGCAGGGCCACTCATCCTCGGCCGCGGACCTCTTGCCCCCGTTGGCACAATGGTTCTCGGCCTAACCATTGGTGTTCTCTGTCTATGCATCATTGGTTGGCGGGCACCCATTGGTTGCCTAGGCGGGGGTTGTCGTTGCCCTTGAGGCTGCATCGGTTGTCTGGGGGTCATTTGTGGTTGCCTCGGTGCCCCGGGTTGTGAATACGGTTGCGCAATTGACGTCATCGGTTGGCCCATTTGTTGTGGGCCTGGTTGAGACATTGGTGGTTGGGACATTGGTGGTCTAGGCGGCGGGGGCATATAACCATGAGCAGGTGGATAATACATTGGATTTGGTGGCCTAAAGACGTAAATAAAATAAATATAATATTAGTCTGTAGTAATAGGTTAGGTAAATGTATGGATTCATTTGAATATCTTTAATATGGCTACTTTGACTTTAACAAGACCTTTTACATTTGTAAATTTCCACTTACTGGTATTGATATGGTTGGTGATACATTGCCTGCGGTGGTACACCTGGGTGTGGCGGATGTGGGTACATTGGCGGTGGTTGGTACGCATGTGGTTGCGGTGGTGGAGGCGGCTGTTGGAACTGTTGTATATTTATCAATACGTTCTGCTGATGCATAGTGCCGCTACCAGATGGCTGCAGCCTAGAAACTTGCTCGGCCAACTGTTGCATCGGTAAACCAGCTAACGTATCTAATGGGCTTTGAGTGTGCGACGAACCAGCGGCAGAACTGTAGACTTGCTACAACAAAATTACAGTCATTAAGATTGCACCGCATAATATTTGTTTAACACTACCAAAGCGGTCCTATTCCGATCGTCGAATCGATCCAAAGATATGAATTCGCTTTCGCTGGTAGTGAATCCGAGATCTTTGGCCCGGTCGTTGTTAGTGTTGAAAAGGTTAGAAATAATTGATCCGTCGGATTCGCCATTTTCTGGTATTCGCAGCGGATCCTCAAGAGACGGAGTCGTCCATATGCTACTTTCATCGGTACTACCGTAGGCAGAGTCGCCATTTTCGCTGCCGCTATTTAAGTCGATCATTTCTGAGGAAGATGGATAATACTATAATATGGGATGGATATGATATGGGTTTCAACTGATAAAAAAATCATATATGTAATAAAATTTGCAAACTCACGGATATTGTTACGCGATAAACGCCAAATGCGTATGTGCCTACCATAAATAGTATCTTCACAATCTTCATACTAAGTTTTTCTTAAAATTATTCAAAATTGCATATTAAAGTATGTATTTGACAACTCTAGTCATGACTAGTTGTTTCAATTTTCAAAATTTTCATAATAATCAAGATATCTCAGAAACAAATGAAAATAGGTATAGGGAAGTCAGATGGAACACATCATGGAATTTTCTTAGGCATCCAAAAATGAGATAATATACCGGGTGCTACATTTAAAATAAGAGAGTTAATGGCGACTTCCGGTATAACCGAAAATGGTAAGACCTTGAAAATATTTTAAGATGAGAGAGAATCTTGATTAACCCTGTAGTTCAAAAATTCAGAATTCGAAGTTTTTTCTAACCACAGAAACTAACGAACGGCTACCGTGAGAAACCTGTATATGTAAAGTTGGTATCATGTATAAAATTGACGGTTACGAATGAAAAACGCGGGAGTAATAGTTGTTTTTAGGACTAGTAGAGAAAAAGTTAGTCGTGAAAGAGTGTGATTAAGATTTAGATTTAATAAAAGCGTTAAAACAGAAACAAGTGTGCATCTGCCTGTAAATATAATAAAGAAGGAAGGAGAAATACTACAATATTAATATTTTTGTTCAGTGTTCCCATCATTACTCGTTAAACTATCGGCAAGTAGTTAACATTGAGGCCAGTTGAGGTGCTGGGAGCTAGTTTCAAGTACAGGCACTAAATATACAGTGAGGTCGTAAATGGTCCCCCCCCCCCCCCCATAACTTTTGAATGGTATGAGATAGAGCAATGAAACAAAAATCAAATGAAATTAGAGATAATTTGTGATTTTTTGCCTATAGAAATACGCACATGGCTTCTGATGTAAAATAGAGGGCATAGCTATCTTTAAAATTTTAAATAGGAAATAATTTCATTTAGAAGCTCATTTGGAACATATTTCTATTACTTTCATGGCAATGCAAACAGTTTTACGATTTTCGAAATTTTTACCAACTTATCCAAGATTAATAATTGGAGTACTTACGTTACTTTTTCTATAGCCCTCGTATTCTCGTATCAACAGAAATACACAGTTAAAGTAAAAAACACAATATGACTCTTGGCTGACACAACTGCAAAAGCAAGGTTATTCTTTACTTTTGTGTGTACATGTACCTACTCGTCCTAACCGTCATTTTAGGTCCAAAATGTACTTCTCTCTCTCTCTGACACAGGTTCTTTATGTATTGCGGAAATTTATACCTAGTCACTTTACTTTCCAGAGCAATTCTGCACGTAGTTAACGATTTCGAGAATGTGTTCTGACTCTAGTTGCACACTCAGTAGCATTAATTGAATTGTATAAAGAACTGTAACGGCTACAAAACAGTAATTAACTGAAGGAGATTTGAGGTTAGGCAACCATCACAAATATACATAAGTTTTTAAGTATGTGGCATTATAGATATCGGCCATGAAAGAAAGTAATTACCTATTTATTTATTTCGCTTAATTAATTGCTTACACTAGTACTAGATAGTACTATTAGTTTATCATTTCAAATCAAAAAGTTTGCTGAAGTCAAGTTTAATGTAAGATGAGTCCTTAAATGTCAATCATATGTTTTATTTATTTTTTGTTTACTTTTGATTGACGCATGATTGATGTTATCGATAAAAACACATGAATCAACTTACCAGGTTGGGGCTCTCCATTTGGATTATCATCAGTTATTTCTGTAATAGTAAGCGACTCCTTCAATAATCCTCTCTTTATTCGTATTTTAGGAAACTCAGGAGAAGGTTCAGGTGGTGGGGTAGGCTCCGCGCCCGGTATAATTCCGCAATCGTTAGAATTGCTCTCGTCTTTGCTCTCTTCATTGTTATCCTTTGGCGAACCTGAATCATTCGAATTGCTGCCGTTTTCGCCGACGAAATTCGGCGAGAAAGTGACGTGCGCCGGCCCCTCGTAGTCCACCGCTTCGCCTTCTACTTCCGTATCTTCTGCCATACTCGCTTCCTCTTCTTCCTCTGGCACGTCACCCTCCTCCTGCTGTTCTTCTTGCTCCACTTCCTTCTCTTCTCTGTCCAGCGAATTCTCCTCCTGGCTCTCCAGTCCGTCGGGATCCGCTTTAATCGTAGGGGAATTCAGCTTGTGGCCGTTTGGTGACGAAATTATCTCGAAACTGTTATCGCTTTTGCTCTTTAGTGTTATTTTTATGGGTGGCTCTTGTATTCTAGTCAATAACACCCAAGGTTGTTTTATGTGAAAGAGGAGATGATTGTTCAAATAATATTCACTGGTGAAATTCACACTGCAATCCCAACATCTTAAGGACACCGATTCTTCTATTAGAAACAATGAAAAAAGAAAAACATTCAAATATGTGTAAAATAATTCTAACAGTAATGATTTAGAAATGAGATTTTACTGTCTTTTAAACCACTAAATCTTTTGAGTGGATATTAAAAGTTTCGTAAGAAAAAAAGACAATGTATTATATTGTACTGTTCCCATACCCACGCAAACAATGAAATTTCATTTTAAACAATTTTAATATTGGATTTAGCATTTAAGCACATTTCTTTTAATTATTTTTCTAATTAAACTGTTTTTGCGGTTTGCAAATCATTAGAAACAGGAATCCTGGCATTGCAACATAAGCCTTAAATCGTATTGATACTCTTTTGTAAATTCTATCATAAGTACATTAACAAATTGTAATAAGAATATTGTGGTGAGTAAGTGAGTTCACAACTATTGCAACTTTGATACAACACAAATATTTCTAAGAATTCCTCCATAAATGATTAATTTGTGTGTATGACACTGGAATTTTAAATATTGAAAACTATGGATATTTAACGATTAATGAAAACCAGTCCTGAGCTGGTTTCAAACATGGATGCAAATTATCCCAAAACTGACATTAATGCCGCCATAGTTTCTACAATAAAATGCAAAATTTCAAGTATTTGGAAATATATTTCAAGAATATTATTCGCTATAAAACCGACTATTTAAAAAGATATATATAGATTATACAAAGTATTACCTTTTTCTGTATCAACAACGCAATAGTAATATTTTTATTTGACGTCTCCTGAAGTCTAGTTCATGGTCTAGTTCAACGAACAAGGTCTATTCTATAAAATGTCATTTATTTTAATAATATACATGATTTAGGAATATAACAGATCAGCTAAGATAGTCAAGAAAAAAATGCCTAATTTGAGACATGCTATGAACGTTCCATTTCCATTTTTCATTTTTAAATTGTAAGATATTACGTATGTATATAGCAAGGTAAATACTGTTGCGGATTGTAGCTTAACGGAATCAGATACACTTTTTGCACTCCACATTGACAGTTTCAGCTTATGTACCTTGTACCACATTGACTATGGTACAAATATGAGATACGCTTGATCTTGATAGTGACAGGACACACGGGATCATATCTTATTCTTGAGTTTTGTTGCTTTTGACCATGGATGTAATTTAGCTGTGGAAATGGCTATGTAAGTATAGCGATGAAGGCAATTGAGTTCAATATTAGAGAGAAATAGGAAGTTAGACGGTGCCTAGTACTGGCAAAATGCTCTAATTCCGTGTGTACATTTCCATGGTTAAAACAATTTATATGACAAACTGCGACGCTTTCCCCTCCTTAGGGGTAAAAATATAAATATCAACTCTCAGATGGAGCTTGTGAGCTAAGTGAGAAAAGGGTTGCCTACATGGTTAGATAATTGAAATTATGTTTAAAATGTTGCATATAGTCGATATATTTAAGGCACAGTATAGGTAATGCAATGGTTTGAATTTTGAATACATGACGTGCTTGGTGGTTTAGAATTTGCTTTACGGATATGGGAATTTCATTTCTTTTTAGTTTCATTTTCATTCGGAAACGTATAAGTTGCGAATAATGAGGTAAGGTTCCTAATGAAAGAGGGTAAAATGCCAAAATTAGTAACGAAATATGTGTGTAATTATTAACTCCATGAAGTTTATCTCTTGTTGTTGCAGGAAGGCAATATGTTCTTTGAAGAACAATGTACAGTATATATATGTTAGTATGTGTATTCAAGTAAACTTCTAGTCAATTTGGATAGAAGACTCTCGGATACATACAATCCATTTTGGAATTAGATACGTATCACAAACATATAGTACCACTTATCATAAGCAATTAGGAATTTCGATTTCGTTTTAGATAACTTTATTTATACGTCTAGCCCACATTTATTTATGATAAGTGTAAATTGCAAATTATGTGACAAATGTATATTAACTGATATTTAAGCTTAAATGTTGCAAGTAATATCTAAGCATGAATAAATTTACTCCTGTTTTAACTATTTTTTATCCTTAAAGGCGCCGTTTCCAAAGGTCTCATCTTTTTAAAAGTTTAACACACTTTTTTCAACATTAAAGATGGTTATTGTTATAAACACTAATGTATTATATGTTTACATCTGATGTTTGCGTTTAAAACACTTATAAATTTGAAAAATACTGTAAAATAAAGCAATAAACGTCAGTAATGCATTCAAATTACGCGCCAATAGCGATTAACACCCTCTAAGAGTTGGGGTACTTTCTTTTTAACATTGATCAGTGAACAAAACCGGTTTTGTTCAAAGGAATCGTGTTCTATTTGAAAAATTTAATGTTGTGATTTATCGTTATGGATGCGTTTTTAGCAGTTTTGAACATACTGAACCTAAAATGTTCCACAAGGGAAAAGGGGCTACAAACCTTAAGTCCCTTTGATATCGGTACATCTACCATTATCCCCCACCACCGTCGCAAATGTATATCATTAAATTTTCCATCTCCTTGGTATATATTATCTCTGGTTAAAACATGAAGAGTATAATCTTTGATTTTGTCAAAATAAATTTCTGTGGTTATGTCAATATCGTAACAGTCATTCAAAATTCCAGTCGATAGAAATAACCTCAGATATTTGTTTTTTGCGCCTCCGTCCAGAAACACTCTTTTTGCAGGACTTAAAGCGGCAATGTCACTAAAGGTTGGCCATACTAGATTCACATGACAGATGTGTAATAAATTGACATTAAGCTACTGTTCAACCATGTTAAGATGAACTGGTGTCTTCATTGCACTTATTATTAATAAATAGATATTAAACTAGAAAGAAAATTACAGAAAAAGATTTATTCTCGGAAACGTCAAAATATTAAAGTACGTAACATGTGTGCCAACTTGTACTGTCAACTCCCTAGTGTCAAAATTTCTTTTCTATTTTCAATTCAAAATTAAGATTTGTCGGCCCAAAAAACATCGTGTATCATACGGCCAGAAACTCTTTTGCGAGTATTCGTACTTGTAGTACAAACTGCACTCATACTCGTAAAACTGTAGTTTCTGGCCTAGTAATACAAATAACTATTGGCAGTTATTTATAATAAACCTTGAAAATGAATATGACGTCCTTCTGCCCCGTCAGTATCAAAAGATCGAGCATAGAGTAGTTACAATTTAGAAAAAATATGTTACAGTCTGTCCGCAGATATAACGATTTGACTAATGAGCATTACCTCAAATGAGGAGTATTAGGACAAATTGGACATTTCTTAAGTAGAGAATAATTATATTTCATTTAATATAATCCACGGGTTACAATTTAACTCACAGTATTCTAAAGTAAAAAATTAAGTTTTAACAGATTACATAAATATACTTGTAATTGTATTAAACAATGTTGCATAATAGATATTATAAATATTAACACCTCTTTCGCTCAATTAAGTAATTTATACAAATCAATATATATAAGAAGGTAATGAATAAGTAAATATAGTTGAAAGACAATTGTCGCAAAGTGTAGATGTTTAAATTTGTAAAACAAAAACGTGTAGAGACCGCGGACTATCGATGAACATTCAGGAAACGATGTATTCGCGGGTAGTCATATTTGGATGCTGATAGTGTAAGAAATCATTGTAGCCCTGAAACACAGCATTTAATCCTGAATGCATACAATAATTTGGAAGAGTGAGAATTATGGGACTAAACAGAAACAATTGTTAGAACAAAGAAATTAACGAGAGTGTCTTACGGAACACTGCAAAAAATCGTTCAGAATGGTGTTGTATTATATAAGAAAAACAAAGAATGACAACGGACAATCGAAAAAAAATAGTATGTATGATTTTGATATTGTGAGAAGGGAAATGTATCGGTTCCACAAAAGAAATGAAGTTGCTACATTGCGCAGTTTGTGCAATTTCTTGAAAGAAAACAATAGATTGCGGTGTTGTATCACTACGTTGTCGCGCGCTACAAAGAAAACAGCTTTAAATATCGCATAGTTGATAAACGGCAAGGAATTACGGCATCGGAAAGACTACAGCTACTGTGGGATGAATACCTGACAAAAGTGAAGGCATTTAGAGAAGGAAAACATTTTATTTGCTCATTCAAACTGCATCATATGAAACTGAAATAGCGCCCGATGTATGATAATAAGTTAAGAGTTAAAGCATTAAAGTAAACAAGGACAGTAAACGTGACGCATTTCTTTTCACTTTATCGTATATTCTAGTATGCGCATGCGCAAATTTAAAGTTATTTACTGATTTTTATTTCTTTTGTGTTAGAAAGAAATAGAAATACGTCTATCTTGTTGGTTGCCTATTTGTAGTGAACTTCAGTTTTTTATTAGCACAGTCATATCTACCCATAAATAGAACTGGTAGTCGGGTAATGTCACGTTTTTCTAATTATTGGCATTTACATCTACGTTTTACTTACAATTTTTAATAAGTATCAAAGGGGAGAAGGAATAGAAAATTTTATATTTATCAAATAGTACTTTCTATCTTTTATGTATGCGTACTATTGTTTTTTTTTTAACTTGGATCTTCTAGTAGTAACCCAGTGAACCAAATTCAAATTTCCCGCAATTATTTTTAGTAACTTCAACATTAAAGCCTGAAATTACCTACGATTTTTATTAGATTAATAGTTATTTGAATACCTTTAAGTTGAAGTTACTAAATATAATTGCGGGTAATTTGAATTTGGTTTACTGGGAACCATCCACGAATAGATTTTGACGGAAAGATACATATTTTCTTGTTAAGGATCTTCTTAGTCATCATGAAAAAAGTAAAAGTTTAAACATCATTAAAGTTATTTATTTTTGTTGTTTTGTTGTTTTTAAGCAAAAAATCCATTGCCGTATTACTTATTGTTTTTTTTTTGCAGTGTATCTCATTTCTAAATGAATTCCGCATAGAAGCAAATAATATTTACTTGTAGTTACTTACCAAATTCTGAAGTAAAACTTGAAGAGGCGTTCATTGAATTGATCATGGCCCTATAAGCAATGAAATAGTTTGTTTTAGGACTCCTTTGAATTAATTTTACTTTTCAGTTAAACTCAGCCAGTAATCACTATTTGATTATTCATTTAAAATCTCTGCATCTGTAGAAACAAGTACTGTTTTCTTTTACTATGACATCAAAAATTCTCAACGAACTTTGATGAACAAGACTAATATTTAACGAATAGTCAATCATAACGGTTTTTATTCCATACTTGAAAGTAATAATCAAGCAGTCATTGAGAGATTGTACAGTTGTCCTGGCAATTGTAGAAATACAAAAGAAAATCCAACGTAGATTTATTGTTTTATAAATTCCGATTTCTACTGATTAAGCTCACCACTTTAAATAATAATCCAAATGCTTTGCAAGGTATATTCAGGTGTTATGATTATAATGACACTTGCGTCAGGTAAATTGACATATACGTGTGTAAAATTGACATATTGACAAAGTATAGTTGTCATAGCTACCAGACTATTTGTGTTGTGTGTGTATGATAATGTAGACAACACGGGTAGATTCATAAATATATTTCATATTTGTATTATTTTTCAAGGATAATTAAGATTTGTAAGTGGCAGCATGCAGACATGTAACTCCCTTTTTTATATAGAGTTATTCATTTATAGGTTATAGGTATTTATTTCATCTTTGACAAAGAAGTTTATGGTGCGTAATAATAGGTTAACTTTTCTAAAAGATGTCTTTTATAAAGCATGTGTTAATCCAAATTGAACTTGATTATTATCTTGAACATTTAATTTAAAATGGTAAAAACTAATTACACATTTACGACTACTAAATTATTTGTAGTCACTCTTAATTAACTAAGAATAAGAAAATAAACAACAGTGCTAAATTACTTACATAAATGAACACAATAAAATAAAATTTTATTTCCTCTAAAAAAAAAATTAATTATTTAGTTTACGTATAAAAATCAATAAAATTAACTTCCATTCAATCAACTTGAAAGTGAATTAATAATTTAAAATGCCATAGCAAAAAATTGAATAAAGTATCAGTCGTTATATAAAACTAACAATGCATTCGTGTATAAAAAGTTGCATAAGCTTCAGCTCCTTATTTATGTCTAGTTACATTATCATAAAATTACATACAATCAAGTGTATTCACAATCCGACATTTAAAAATTACATTTACAGAGTGTTTGACCACATGTGCATGTTGAAGTGTGCGCATTGGTTACACAGAAAAAAAACAAACTTCGATGACCTCGATAGCGTACCGCATAAATAAACAAACCACAATCTACTTACAAGCATCGTAAACATTCCAAATAGACAGAGCGCTCTGCCTATACGTCGGGTGCAGAGTTAATTATACGAGCCTTTAAAAACCACTTAGCTTGAGATGACCTTGTACTAACAAAAACTTTGTGTCTGATTAGTAATTAGAATGATTGATGAACACGTCCAAAAATGTACGATTTTTTTTATTGCGCAACGCGATAATTTCTACGTATACCGGATATGTAGTAGTATATTATAGTAGTTCTGTATGTGTACACAAATGGCGTTCGGTTAGAGTTGACAACGGATACCTCCCGAGTATGGCGAACGCGGGCTACAGCAAACTATATGAACACCGAACCTTACTGCAGAACTGAGAGGCAGCATTGAGGCATGAGTTCGACAGAATAAAAACATACGCGCTCATGGGTTAGAGGAGTCCGCTCACGAACCAACCGGCACTCGCCAATCAGCTCATTTGGTTTTTGGTGGGGCAGGCGCAAGCGGAGAAAATGCAGCAGAACCATTTGGAACCACAGCGGTAGTGGGGAGGGACAAAATATAGTGGATTGTTATCGACAGAGAGGAGAAACTTGCTGCGTAAAATGAAATTTCTAGCAGCAACAGCAAAATACTAAGCCCCAGTATAATATTGCTGTCGAGCATTCGAGTTTTATGACCTGTTTTCGAGTACTCACCTCCCGTTCCGCCCGTACCGTCCCCCCATCGTCACTGATGATAATAATTAGCCTTCACTGAGTCCTTTATGATCCGAGTGTGAATACATTAACTTCGATTAATCAGCCTTCGCGACCCTGGGTACTGGCACTCATTACGCTGTGTACTGTTATTATTATCGCGGCCGAGTAAGCGGGCTTAATGCCGAGTTTACTGTCGCCGCTGTAGTTTTTGGGCTGACGGTGAAATGCTTTGCTCGCTTGCCGGCACGTATCGATGGCTGCGTTGCGCTCTCTCTTTCTCAATTCCTGCATATTATTATTTTATGGTTGCGCTTGTCAGTTTCCAGCTATAAATGCGATGGATTTTTTACACTCCGAACCGCAACGTAACTGAATTGAGTTTCGTTTACATCATCAGTACCGATCTTCCTACGCGTGTCTATAAATGTATGATATTCAATTTACTGTTTAATTTAGGTTTTAGTTGTTTGGCCGTTATTTAATTAAATAGTTAGTTATTAAATAGTTGTTGTACGTCAATATGCAAAGCATTGAGTTTAATTTAAATAAATTAAATAAATTTCATTTAAATAGACCTATGTAGCAGGCATAATAGTAACCTAAAAATATTACATAAAAATAATATCTTTTGTTATCCTTTACACGATGTTTTTTTATTAATACTTTACTAGACTTGACTAACAATGAGTCATCTTAAAATGGAATGTGTTATTTACGTTATTAAAATAATTATATAAATATTTAAAGTTCGTACAAGGATAAAAATCAATCAAATATGATTAAAAATTATAGCTGAAGAAGACTGAAAACAGTTCTAGAGTAACAACATTATAAAAAATAAATGGTATTATAATATAAACTAATTAATTAGTACAACTATCAACGTACATTGATATTTACTATTATTGTTATTGTTGATGTTTTTTTACAACGCAAATAATACAAAGCTTTTTGATGAATATCACTTTTTTATCAAATAATGTACTTGAATCGGTTATTACTAAAACCCCATAAATCATATTTTGGTCAAACTTGACATATTTACGTCGTTTGGTGCTAAAATCCTTTTAGTAAACATGTTGTATAAAATAAAATTCTGTTCTACACCATGTACTGCTAAAACACCTTAAGTCGCTGATTTAGGGTGCGGTACCCACGCGCGGAGGGGGAGGGGGAGTAATGGAGATAATTAGTCCCCCTCCTCCCCTCCCTCATGAGCCAGACAAACACTCATCCTTTTTTCCTTTTTTTGTGTAATTACCCCTCCCATGATGACACTATTCAAATTGCATTTAAAAAGAGCAGACCTTTTTTTAGTTAAAATAAATATATCATATCCATTACCGGATTAATGGCGGATCAAGCTGCGCGTTGAAATTGCGCGAACCCTTCCCGTCAGGCAAAGATGATATTCTGGGGCCTGTTGCATAAAAGTACAATTACAATTTACAGGTGATTTTTTTTACAATCTGTCAAAATTTGACTTAGAGGCGTTGCAAATATATACACACATCGGCACTTTAAATGTAGTATGCTTCACAATCAGTCAATAATTGTATGTGACAAATAACTATGTTATTATTGTTGTAAAAATGTAAATTTTAAAGTAATTTTAAAATGTTGTGTCGTCGTTAAATGTTATAAAAAATTAAATTGTATTTAAAAAAATTCTGAAGAAGACAATGAGAATAAAATTGCCGAAACGTCAAAGAATGCTTTAATTGGAAAAAAAAATTAATTCACTTTTAAACAAAAAAACCGCTACCTCAAGAAAAAAGAAGAAATATAAATATACATATAAGTCAAATTTTGACAGATTGTAAAAAAATATCACCTGTAAATTGTAATTGTACTTTTATGCAACAGGCCCCTGGTTGTTAGATATTCTGTGGTTCGGTCACTTTAGTTATAGTATAAACCTTATCCACTAGTTTCACTAAGTGTCGGCGCCTTTGATGTTTTGTCTATCAATTTAAGTAAATTCGCGATGGCGTTTGGCGGCTATATTTGCAACTAATAATTGCAAAGTGGGTATGAAAATAACCTATGTATATACTTAAACACTGACTGACTAACAGTTGAAAGAAAATCGCACAACATCAATGTCAGTCCTATAACAAAATGACAGAATGGAACGGCTTTGTAAGTTAGATTTTTGCTTGTAAACAAATTCAAATAGTTTTAGTTACAATTTCACCCACCTATGCGACACCGCGAATTTCCTTGGGCGCCATGTTTGAAACCCATGTTACCGGCGATGTGAAATTAGTGGATATACATATATACTGTGCTTTGGTTTGTCCCGGCTTATTAACTTTGACCAAAGTGAACAACCAAACGTGTAAAACGAATACAACAATCACAAAAAAAAAGAACAAATAACCAGTGACTAGTTCACACCCGTTAGGTTAGCTTCCTGCTGTAGTTCGATGGCCTTTTTATATTTAAAACTTAAATAAAACGCGGGTTTTTCGTTTAACGTTTATTCGAGAACCTTCTTCTCTTCCATCCCTATGTTCGCTTCTCCCGTGTATAGCGGTAGTGTCGCTAACTTCAACTGGTGTAAAGGCGGGAAATTTGAAATTTAAGATGTAGCCTACCGTACTGCTTCGATTCATTTGAACAATTTGCACTGATATCAGACTCAGATTTTCGGGTAGTTAGTAGGGGTGTAAAGGAAGATAAGTTTGTTCAAATCGGTCACTTTATTAAAAAAAAAAAAAAGAACACACAACATATCGCATTCGTTATCGTTAGTTAACGCTGTCATACTTTTAAGTGTTGTCAAGTTACACATGTTTGCACAATCAGGTGATATTAATTAGAAAGGTTATAATTATAGATAACCACACTACACTTTCTAAAGTAACAGAAAAATATGTGACTGTACAATATTTTGTCACAATTGTGTATATTAAACCGCTGATAATAGGCAAGCTCGCGCAGAACAGGTATTTTTTTTTACAGTGATGTGCTACTATATGATCATTATTATCACTATAAATTTGGAAACACTTTACCACAAAAATAATTTGTGGATGAATAATTGAATGAGAATTTAAGATGGAAATCTCATTATTATTGTGAAGCTATTTGTTAAATTGTCGAGCTGAAACTACAATCTTTATCTCTAAAGAATAACCATAGTTGTAGGACGACAGTAAGCCACTAAACATGCGATAATTAACTAGCGCTAATTAATGTAATGACGTCAAATTAAAATGTGAGTAACAATCAGTCGATATTAGCATACATATCTGTAATCGTCAAAATTTAACTAGAGTATAGGAAATCAGAGGGTAGAAAAGAGCGCGCCGCCTTAAAATAGAAACAGACATATAGCCGTGTCTCCCACTACATGGCTAACGTCCAATATCGTTTCAACATCGGCATCGGTGCGTATTGTATGCTCATTTTATGGATAGTATAAGATCCCTATACTAAAATTAAATTTCGACCTAATGCATTATACGGAAAATTCGTAAATATACTTAATATGTGGATGAATAATTGAATGAGAATTTAAAGTGGAAATCTCATTATTATCCTGAAGGTATTTTAGATCGACAATTTAACATATATCTTCAGGATAATAATGAGATTTTCAAATATGTGCTCTATATCTTCAATGACTTATACGTTTTAAATTCTAATTGTTTCAATTGTTAAGCTGTATCTCTTTCTTTAACTTTTTCCTGTAACTATAGGACCCGGTAGATATTAAGGCTTATCACAAAAAATATCAATTACCTTATTTCCCTTATTACCTTTTTCATATTATTTTCCTTTGTATCGCTATCTTTTTAAGTTCCCTTCGTAATATCATTTAAAAAGAAACTCGGTACTGCAATACCAACTATGATTATCTTCTAAAGCAACCGATTAAAACCAGAATTAAGTGAGTAAGCTTATCCTTACAGTGGCAATTTAGGTAGAAAAATCCATAGAAGATTATATGACTAACGAAAAGTTTCTGAATCATCTGGAAAAAAAATGTAAGAACCTGCCTCCTAATTTTCGATATAGCAGCTTGTTAATTCGACTTGTCCATTCATCCAGCATCTCTTTGAATTGTTTGACATCCAACCCCATTCCCATGAACTATATCCGCTTGATGTAACCACATATTCATCGTATTTGAACACTTTTTGAATGCTAGAAGAAGCTTTTATCATTTGTGGAGCAAAACCCAAAGAAAAAGCGAAAACTAACGAAGTAATTAGTCTGCTCATTAAATTAGTATGTTTATTTTTCGAAAGTTTGGTCTAAATGTATATAATTATTCAACAAACACAGTAATATTACAAATGGCTTCAAGGCAACTGATTTGTTTGCTTTAAATCCTGAAGCATTCTAGCAACAACTTTCACTCCAACTATTTTAACAAACATTTTAGTTTATCCAGTACCTGATAAGGAAAATACGAGGCCATCTAACTTTCTCAACCCATATCAACTTTCAAAGAGGATACTAAAAAACTTCGTTGTTGCATATAATTCATCTTATTAGGAGGACGAAGTGCTCCTTAGTCAAGTGAAAATTAGGAACTACTGTCAATGCCCATAAAAATGAAAGGAGAAACATCAACGATTCGAAAAAAAAATTACAAATTACAGAGGAAAACACAATACTACGATCAGATCGATTAAAGAGAAAAATATACAAAATGTGGAAAGGGCAGAATGGATGATATGTGGCAGATGATATAATGAGAAATGCGTCGGTATGACATTAGAAGATTTAAATACCTTTTGAATGTCCCAGTGGTTGTTAAGGGTTGCTTGATTGTTGTAATTTTCTTATGGAATTGTAGAATCCTTCCGAAAAGTTTAGTATGCATGATAAAGCATGTTTGTACTGTTTTCAAAAAAATGTATTAAATTTAAATTTTGTTCATTGTTGAAGTAACCATTGTTAATTTATTAATAATTTCTTCTCCTGATACTATAAGACTGATCAACAATAACAGTATATTTCAAATCAAGGGAGGAAAGTGCTCTATTGCAGGCCGTGGGCAAATATTACAAACCGAGCCGAAGGTGGTTTGAATACTATTTTTTTCTCAGCCAGTCCAATTTAAACTAAATGTCTGAAAATAATAGACATACCTGTGAGTGACATGATATATAGTCCCTAGTAACAAAATTTAAATTTCCCGCAAATATTTTTTGTAACTTCAACTTTAAGACACGAAATTACTAATAATTTTGTATTAGATTACTGGTTTCTGTTGAAGTTACTAAGAATAATTGTGGGAAATTTAAATTTTGCTACTAGGGTAGGCTTAATCTGTCAAATATTTTTTGAGAACTGTTAAGTTAGCATCGTTTTAAAAGTGTTTAATAATAGTTTGATTGAAATTTAATACCTAATAATTTAGCAAGTATCTGATAAATGGGCCCACACACAAAAAAATCTATTATCAATCTGAATATTTTTATTTATTCAAAAATCGAAACTTAATATATATTTAAATGAAGTAAATCTTGTTGGTTAGAACATAAGAGTAAATTCTCTGAAAACACAATATACTCTTAGAACAAATAATATAAATATTTGCATTGAAGTATACTTCCTCCAAATGAACATTGTTATTGTCGTAAGGAATAAATCTATGCAATCATAGTGAGAAAGTCTGTAGATTCAAAATAAAACCCGTTTATACGTTTGGTATAATGAATTACTATATAAAATTATGAATTGTTTTGTCCTGAAAACATGAATATCAAATTGAAATTACCATAATATTGAAACATTTGAAACGAACTTTACCCCACCATTTATTGCACTAAACTTATCTGTCATTGGTTCCCTCTTTTTAGGGGGTGTAGAGAGTTTTGCATATACATACGCTTTACTTGGCGTCACTTTTTGATTGACTAGCGAACAGTGTTGTTGGTTGTGAGTGTAAGTAAATCTAAATGGATGCCCCAGCCGTTTCACAGCTACTTAGAGAATGGGGTGGAATGGGGCTGATGCACAGATGCTACCATTAAAATATTCGAAGGTAAATACGTACGTGTTATCGAATATTAAAGAATTACTGGTTTAAAAAACTTTGAAATATTATTTAGAGTCAGCGCCATTGTGTGATGATATATGATGAACATGGTAAGTGTGTACATTAACAAACATATGTAGGTTTTTACTAGTTATTAGTTTTCAGTAGGCAATACCAGCAAATTATTGCACTGATTGAACGCCGACTAGATACCAGGCCCAGGCATTGAGTGAGATGTATTCCGAGAACACCGATCGCAACGACGGATACGCATAACATCTATACTATCCCGTGCCACACTCCTGGAGTACCCCAATACGCTATCTTCTCCCAAACATTGTAAAACTATAAAGTAGGACAGTAAATTTATTTAATTACATAATATTTCTTTATTTATTAATTTTCCCCTACCGAGGCTTTTTGGTGTTACAGACACAAAATTAGTAGGTAATTATTACCCTTGAATAATAGAAATGCTTAGATTAAGCAGGTAAGTATTATCAGTTCAATATACTTATATTTTGGAAGCAAATAATGGCAATACTTCAAATAATACTTTTATATACTTCTATCAAATGTACATAAATTATTAAGGCATAAATATCATAGTTTCCAGTTGAGAAAATCTATTTACTCAAATCTAAAATAATTATTCTTGTGGTGAAAATATTATATGTTCATAATGATTTTAGTATATTGATTATTATACTGTATTTGGATAACCATAATATTTTGCCTTCTGAACAATCAGGATTTAGGTCGGGGTACGGTTGTGCTTCTGCCTTGGCTCACATTACTGATGACATTTTGAGGTCTACGGACAATAATGATATCACTGTTCTCGTTCTTCTCGATTACAGTAAGGCTTTCGATACAATTGATCATTCCCTTTTATTATCCATATTACATTATATCGGCTTTACTCAAGACACTATTACTTTTTTCCATTCTTATTTATCTAACAGAACTCGTAGGGTGTCGTACGGTGGTCGAATGTCTGGGACATCGGCAATCGTTTCGGGTGTGCCACAGGGTAGCATTTTAGGACCGTTACTTTATTCTATATATTCTGCTAATATCATTAAATGCTTAGTATACTGTAAATATCATATGTATGCTGACGATACGCAGTTGTATTACTCGTTTCCTCCTAATGCCGTCGCGACTGCTGTTCAAAATATTAATGACGATCTGGCACGAATTGCTGACGAATCTTTACGGCACTCGCTGCGTCTTAATTCCAAAAAATCTAGGCGTCCTGGTCTTTGGCAGGGCTAAAACTAAATCTAAAGTTATTGACCAAATACGAGTTTTTGTTAACAGTGAGGCACTAACCATCTCAGAGCATGCCAGGAATCTGGGGTTACTCATGGATTCCAAGCTTCGGTTTAAAGAACATGTTTCTTGCCTTATAAGACGTGCATTTTGCTGTTTGAGGGTTCTGTTTGGCAGTAGGGACTGCTTGGATATAAATTTGAGGAAGCTTTTATGTGAGACACTTGTGTTGTCGCATTTTAACTTTTGTATTAATGTATATTTTCCCTGTCTTGACAGTTTCTGATAGATTGAGAATACAGCGAGTGCAGAACTCATGCCTGCGTTTTATTTATGGCCTTCGTCGCTATGACCATATTTCCTATACATTTAAACTAGCTAATTGGTTCAACATGTCTCGCAGGGCTGATTTTCATGCAACTGTGTTTTATTTCAAAATCATTACTCACAAGAAGCCTAGTTATCTCTATCGAAAGATTACTTTCAGAGCGGACGTTCATACAATAAATATTAGATTTAGAGGACTGCTCACACCGCCCCGGCACCACCTCGAAATGTTCAAAAGGTCTTTTTCTTACCATATCGTCCGTTTATTTAACGGTGTCCCAACTGATCTGCGTTTGTCGCTTCCGAGTTCCTTCGCCTGTCGACTACGAAAATATTATTGTGAATCGTATGGCTATAATTAAATTTGAATTCTATATAGATACCCTCATATTTGTTATTACAGTATAATTTTGTTGTATTCATATATATTATTTATAGTTAGTTGTGGTTTTGGTAGCTTCGTTTGGCGTTCTCTTTTTATTTCACCCTTATAGGCTTGAGAGGTAGACCAGCTACTTCGAGTAAGTCGCTGATCTTGAGCCGTTTGGCATCAGAGAGTGAACGATATGTCTCTTGCATATACTATTAAGAGTTGTTCTTATAACATTTTGTATTCTCTGTTGTCAATAAACCACTTATTATTATTATTATTATTATTATTACATTTGAACTAAAAAATTGTTTCGTCTAACAAATTCATGGGTTTGAAAAACTGAACAAATTTTAATCTCAATATAAAAACATCATCTTCTTGCTTATATAGGAAGTTATGTTATATTCAATGTGATGCACTTATATTCAAATTGAGTAATTATTTTTTTGTGTGCAGACTGGGTCGGATGTACTAATGTCATCTATTAATAATGTCACATATTATAAGATGCATAGTTTCATCATGTCAATGTCAGTTACTTTTCCTCCTCAGGGAGGTAAAGTACAACTTTCCTCCCTCAAATATGACAAAAAAAATATTTTTCATTTTATTTGAATTCTTTCTTAGCAACCCCTTTTAAATGAAGCGTTTAATTTCTCTCAGATACAGTATATTCGCCCAATTGTGACAGAAAGGTAATTGTGACACATCAATATAATTTAAATAAATACATATTCGTAGTTGAGTGTTTTTTTATTACTATTATTACAGGTATACACAGCTATACAAGGACCTTTAATGATAGTAATAAAAAAACATTCAACTACGAATATGTATTTATTTAAATTATATCGATGTGTCACAATTACCTTCATATCACAATTAGCGGAATGTGCTGTATCATTAAAATGAGCTACAAATCTTGATTGTTACTTTTCCGTCATTTTTTTAAAGTACTGCTAGAATTTAATTCCCTTATTTAAATTTTAACAAAATTATCAACAAAAATAATAATTTACAAATTCTTAATTAGTACTTTTTTAATATTACCGTTTTCTAGTGATTAATTCTTTAAGATTTCACTTCAATCTATAAAGCAGTATAAGGAAGTATGATTCAAATTAACCGTTGTTGCCCAAACTGGCGTCATTAAATATACAAACTTTCAACCACGTCCGGCTAAACCTTGCTCGAGCACTGGAACCACTTAATTAAATTTTATAAGTTATTTCAACAGATTGGTGTACTGTAAGCGTAATTAGATTCCAACTTACAGTTACTTAATGCGCGATGATAAAACCTGTTTCTTTCCTAATTAACACATTTTTTTTTGTATTTTTTATTAACTATCAGTAATAAAGGAATAATATTACTTGTTTACGATAACAGAATTGGTGGTGGAATCGTTATCTCTCCAGGAATGCTTGGGTAAAATTAGGTACTATTAGTCAAAGAGAAACGAATAAAATAAGCACCGTAGACAATCTATGACAAGATCTTCAAAATGAATCCGATATTCCCGGTAGAAAGAGGTTCGTTTGTTCCCCAGCTGCGCTAAGCGGATAAGGCTAAAAATAAGCTTGATTTCTCCAATCTACCATCTCTTACTGACAATAAACATCGCGCTGGCTCTTTCCCTTTCTGCCATGGGTTGAGTACGCCGGATGTACGGAATATAGTAGGGAGACACAATCTTTATCTTTCTCGCTCGGAAAGGAAAGACAAGGAAGGATATGACGGTCGAGCAACCTTACAAGTTCAAGACTTATTTGCTGCGTCAGCCGTCCAACTTTTTGTTGTCAGTGAGTTTTCTTCCCACTTCTGCTGTTAAATTGCTTTCTATCAAGTGCTATCGAGGGAGAATCGCATGTATGCGCTCGCCTTGCAACGTCTCTGCTACCTTTAAAAGCTTCATATTTTATATTTTGCTTTTTTTTTTACTTCTGGCCTCAAGATGGCAAAACCGGTTTACGTATAAATAGGCGTATAATCCATATCGACGTATAAGGAAGCTTTTAAAACTCGCATTTGCATTATTTCTTTTTAAGCTATAGAGATTCGAGAAATGATAATAAGGAAACTAGTTTTAAAAACATTTTAATAAACTTGTTTACTACGCACTTTCCATTTTCAAATGTGGACATGTGAATTTTATTCCAGTGAAATGTAAGAATATAGAATGCAATACGTCCGGTAATGTATGGGGGTACTGTTTTATCTCCTGAAAGTAAGTAAAGGCTTTTTATTTTTAAACATAATTGTTCATGACTGAATAACTATCTCAACATTGCTAATGGTGGCAATTCCATTGAGAAATATATGTTGGCAATGGTCCACTTTTATAGGTAGGTAGTTAGATAGTTAGGAACAGTTATATGTTTTGTAACGGTAGTAACGTGTTTTTTTAAAGAGATTGTAACGTTGTGTATTATTGCAGTAGGGTTATATTTTTATTAATAAAGAAGTATATTTTATAATGTCGTAAATATTTTGTGTAAATTTGAAAGTAAAGAGAACTGACATACCGGGCTTTCATTTCAAAACTAGCCACCCGATATTATTTTTAAAATACCTTGAATTAAATTTAATAAGAAAACAGGTCAATTGAGGAATTCCCTGCTGGTGAAACACCCTGTATAGAACGGAGAACATTTGGTCACTTAACAAATTTTTTTTGAAGACTAAATACAGGGTGAGTTTTTTATCTTGAGACAATGGAATATCTCTAAAACACTGCATCAAATCAAAAAAAGAATGTAGGGGCTCACTGAATGGTGCCGAACTCGATCCCCCATCTCCCCCTACCCCTCCCCAGAGTGGGAGGGGGGACAACTTTGAAATCTTAAATGGGAACCCCCATTTTGTATTGCAGATTCGGATTCTACTCCATCAAGTATGTAATTTTTGTTTGAAACTTTTTTTCGATTCGTAACAGATTGCGCTGTACTACCTCTTGCGATCCATCTACAATTGTATGCTCGATCTAATACTTCTCGTGCTATTCTTGAATAATATGCTGGACAACCGTCATGTTAGAACCACATTGTTTGTCGTACGTCCAAAGGAAGGTCTTCAAGTAACACTGGAAGTTCGTTCTGCAAGATGTTTCGATATTTTTCACCATTTAAGTTTCCATCGATAAAATATGGACCAATAAGCTTATTGCCAATTATTCCACATCAAACATTTACGTTCCATGGATGTTCATGTTCAACTTGGCGCAACCAATGGGGATTTTCGATACTCCAGTAATGCATGTTGTGCCGATTTACCGTACGGTGATTTGTGAATGTTGCCTCGTCAGAAAATAATACTCGAGCAAAAAAATTAGGATTATCTTGTATCCGTTGAAGTGCCCATTGACAAAATCGCACTCGATTTTAAAAATCATGGCCATGAAGTACTTGATGCATGGAAACTCTAAATGGATGATATTTCCTACGCTTCAATATTTGGTATTTTGGATAGTAAACTGAGAAATTCCTGATACGCGAGCTATTTCTCGAGTACTAATCTGCGGATTATTAGCTACTACAGCTAATACCGCGATTTTATTATTTTCTCCAGCAATTGTTTTTCGGCGATTACGTTTTCTTGGCTGTACAGTTCTTTCGCTAGAGAACTGGTGAAGAACTCGGGAAAAAGAAGCGCGCGATCGCACCTTGTCGGGAAAACGTTGTGAATAAAGATTAACAGCATCATCGATATTTCTACCACTTTCTCTATAGATGTAAATCATTTCAATTCTCTTTTGTAGTGTTATAGCATCCATTACTGCTCAAATATTCAACACTAACTAATTTGTATTGCATTAATAATTAATAATCTAAATGGCAATCGGACAATGTGTAAGTATTCACAGTTTGTCAAGTACTGAATAAAGTACGGTTTTGTATCGTTGAATAGCATTCCAATTGCGAATAAATAAATGTATCGAAGTGAAGGGGCACAGTTTCAAACGCATGGCTTTTGAAATGTTAGTTTATGTTAAAATAAAAAAACACAAAATCATGTTTGCTTGCTTCTCTTTTCTGCGTATTTTTTCTAGACGTTCACAATCATATTTTTTGCGATTACAGCGCAATCTGTTACGAATCAAAAGAAAAGTTTCAAACAAAAGCTACATACTTGATGGCGTAAAATCCGAATCTGCAATACAAAATAGGGGTTCCCATTTAAGATTTCAAAGTTGTCCCCCCTCCCACTCTGGGGGGTGAGGTGGGGGATCGAGTGAGCCCCCTACATTATAACAAATCTTATTAAGATTTTTTTGATTTGATGCAGTGTTTTAGAGATATTCCGTTGTCTCAAGACAAAAAAAACTCACCCTGTATACCTTGGTCTTCTTTAAAGAAATGCGTATAAGTAATATACCACAGTTCCTCAAGCCAACTTTTCTTTGGTTTTTCTGCTTTCCTTCTCGGGCTTTCCCCTATGATATAACACTTTCTTAACAATTCTTTTAGCTATGTATATGAACAAAACTCAGGTCTACATATACTCATTATTGATTTCAAAGAGGTATATACGTACTTATGACTCGATTTCCGAAGAAATATTGCATGATTGTGATCTAATGAAAATGATACAGACACAGACACAGTGCAATTACTAGTTGGCAGTTATTCGGAAAAAAAATTAGAGTTGGAAAAGATTTAAGACAAGGCAAACCTTCCTTCCAGGAACCTTTAGTTTAATAATGGATATGATAGTAAGAGATAGCAAGATCAAAACAAGAAATTCAATTTACTACTATGGAGTACAGTGTATTGCATACGCAGATAACCTAATCCTGGTAGCAAGATCAAAAAAAAAGTACGCAGAAGAGTTTCAAGAAATTCGAAGAAAAAGAAAAATTGAATTACAATAAAAAAAGCAAATTATATGGAAATCAGAGCAGATATAACAAATCAAGACGAATATATTCAATATAGAAGATTGACTACACAAATTCAAAAAAGTTGACCAACTAGAACAACTAGAGGCAACGACAACATCGAAAAACCAGAAAGAGTGAAAAATTACCCCCAAAAAATGAAATACGGTTTTCTTTTTAGAAAAAAATATTTAATATAATAAAACTTTTTACGTTGAAATTATTTTCCTATAGTGGAAATATATTAAAAAACTATAAGCTAATTTCATAAATTAGTAACACTCCTAAACGACCTAGAGCTGTAAAAACACTTTAAATACTTTCGGAACGGCCAATAATCTATCCCTAATGTGGGTACCTGGGCACTCATTCGTTCTCAGAAATAAGGAAACAGACACCCTTGTGGAAAAAGGTGGACCAGAACCTGTCATTGGTATAGCACTTACGATAGCCAAACGGCAAATTAGATTCTGGGTACCTCAGAAGCTGCTCCAATGCTGGAAGAATTATCCTGGTTTGATGCATACGAAGGAACGTAGCTCACCTAATTATGTCAGAACCAAGGAACTAATTGAACTTAACGGAAAAAGTGCGTAAAAACGTAATTGTCTCTATCTTGCACAAAATCGGACTGTGTTTAGAAGATGAGACACCTAAAAACAACCTCATTCAATAAAATACTGCGGTATCTTAACCTTACTTTGAGATGACGCCCACTCTACAATAGACCCTAGCGGTCGCAGTGGACGAGTTATTATCTAACACTTCTTTTCATAAGATAAGGGCATAATTGAATAAGCCTTACTACTGATCCGTGTTAAAGTATATTGTACAATGTTGCGACTGTATATGAGTACTGGCATATACTTGATAATTTTTAAAAAATTATTTGTAGGTGATGAACTTATATATAGTTCTAATATATATCAGAAGGAATAATACAAAATTTACTTCAATGGTATTTATTGATATAGATATAACTGTTGTGAAACAAAAATGATAACGCGTAATAATAATACAGCTATTAACAAATTTCAATTTGGAAAATTACAGAACATCAAAAGCGTATCAAATGAATTTGGAAGGCTAATAAAATATACTGATAAACCTTAATAACTGCTGCGATAAAGGAACCTCTGATAACGAATAAAACTGAGTGTGAACATAACTGTTCTCAAAAACAGCTTAAAGGTTATATACTGCTATCTACGAAATTATATTGTGATTGTTCACTGTCGACCTTATCACATTAAGCCCACAGAATATTGGTTCACACTTCACACCCACGCTACACAAGAGATTAACAACTCGGGATATTTGTTACGGAGAAACGAGTGGGTTTTTACAATGGCGTAACATAGGTGCGCTTAAAAGTAAATTAGTAATGAAAAAATCTTTTTATTTTTAATATTCAGCTGTAAGAAAAACATCATATTTGCAAATATTTTGCTGTAATAGTAGGTACCTACCATTGAAAAAATAAGTTTCGTGAGATGGCGGTTTTTAAGTTTAAAACGTAGCCACAAGTTTTTTTTTTAATGAATGAGTGCTTTAAGTCTCATGAAACGTGTTTTTATGCTATTTTCTGCAATCAGCGTTTTAATGCAATATTTCTCAATAAAAGAAAAGAAATTAGAAGTATGGGAAATTATGTTGATACGTCTATAGAGTGGCAAATAACTCCAGACTGGGAAGAAACCCCATGAGTGCTTTAGACACTTTCGGATGGATTATGTATGCTATTTTTTCCACACGAGTATAAATTCTTTTTTATTGTACAATTTTGTATTGATATATTTATTTCTAGTTCGCAGTACTACATATTTTGAAAATATGACAGTTATTAAAAAGGACAGTAAAAAATTGTGTTACAGATATAAAATTCTTCTGGTTATAAATTATAAACAGCATAAATAAGATATTTTATCGCGACGCGATTGTTTCTAAGTAAATACTTGGAAAAGCAGATATGAGACATCCTGTATGTGACTCCGTTTAGCTTACCATATTGTAAGTTGTAAGTTCAACTTTGTTTAATAAACTCTCGTTTGCTAATAACATAAAACGTTTTATTAAAGTTCCTCTAACATTTTAAATATATTTTTATTTTCAATTGCACAAATTTAATATAAATATTCCTTTATAATCAAAAATAGATGGAAGTATTGTTAATTAAATGAAAATAGTATAAATGAAAAATTATATAATTGTATGTTGAAATCCATGAATGTGGTGTGTAATAAATAATAAAAAAATAAAAAGAAGGAAAACGCGGATGTGGAATCAAGACAGTCTCCCTTCGACTTCAAAACTTCCCACGAATTGGGAAATCCCACGAGTTGGCGACACTGGACTGACGTATGCACCCCCACGCTTATTATTTGATGGGTAAATTACCAATCATTTTATTTGTTTGCCACGGCATTCTACTGATATTTTCCAGATATTTGTATACTATACACCTACTGGGAAATTTAAAAACGCAGTTTTTAAATAAACTTGGGGTGCTGGGGGGTTATTTGATACTTCTATTAAAAAATAATTATATCATTAGTTGCCTGGCTGATAGTCGAGTGGCTTGCACGCTTGGCTATCAGTGCCGAGTCCAGGGTTCAAATCTCGCTCTGGTCAATTACGATAATCGGTTTTTTCCGGAGTCGTAATGTTGATAAGGAGGGAGATTTGGCTCTGCGGGGGCCTGATAAGCTAAAAAATATAGCTTAGGAGTTACCACCCCTTAAAAAAAAAATTACAAATTTTGGAAAATTTAAAAAATAGATTTTGTTTCTAAATAAAAAACTATAAAAAAATATCTAAACTATTTTTCGAAATTTTAAATAATAAGGAAGTTTTGGCGCATAATAGAAATTGAAGAAAAATCATTTTTTTGATTATTTTTTTATTTGAATACATCTAGAAGTTATTAAATATTTTTTTAATGCACATTTTTGATATACTCAAGAAAAGTTTATTCTTAACGTAACTTTTTCTTCCCTTAATTTATAATTTAACCAACAAATACAAAAAATAACTTTAAAATAAAAAATTAGTTTCTATACAGAAGTTCCAACTTTTATTTCGCATAATTTCTTCTGCACAATCCTTAATAAAAGATTCTCCCTATAATTGCCCCATAATTAAGTGGATTGTATGTAAAGTGAAAATATTATTCTTTATTATTATATCCTCAAAAACGCATAATCAACTTTACGTAACAAGATATTCCATTTCAATCAGTGCCAGGAGTTCAATTTCAGCATTATTTACATAAAGTAACGATAGAGGCAAGACAAAATGAGCCACGGTAGAGAGAAATAGCGAGAGTCGGAGAGCAGAACGTTTTGAATTAAACGCTTTGATGTGGAATTATGTGTGTATTCCTATTCATAAACTCTTGAATTCGAATTATATATGTCTTCCAACGAATCAAAGGACCTCATCATCTTGGGGGAGGATTTGAAAATAAAACTCCTAGGAAATCAGAGAGTTTTTACGGGAGAACTGCCGCTTTCCCATTGGACAAAAGTAAAAATCAATAATTTTGCACAAGTCCCCACCGCTGCAATCAGTTTTGAAACTCTCCTATTTTTTCCCTCTCCCCCGTTTTCCCTTGGGTTGCTCGTCGTATTTTCTTCGTTTTATAATTAGCGTCGCGCCTTTCCTCAATCTCTCGTTTTTTTTTTATCGTCAGCATTATTGACACAGCTAACCAATAACGGTTACAACGAACAATAGATTACAAAACGGAAACCGGTTGGTGCGTAAACACGATACAGCACAACCAACGCCTATAGGAGTGCGACAAAGAACGTCTGATCGCTTGCTATTCTCTTGTATATGCACGAAGGTTCCGAACGTCACGAGGCATAGAGATCGTAAATAGAACAATACCAGGCACAGACCCACGTCGCAATAACTCTGCCTTAAATAAATTTTGAGTGAACTGTACTTTCTATTCCCCACTGCGAATGCGGTCCCACCGCGTCCCACTGTTCGCGTTGGAGTTGAAACGCTGATGTTTCAAATTTTTAACTGCTGACTGAATCGATTACGGAGCTATATTTTTTTAACGTATCACTTTATATTCATCACTCGTAGTCAATTAATGCGCCATCCTTTTCTCTCTCGCGTTTCATTTATAGAATCGGTTAGATTGGACAACTCTCTCTTTAGGGTGATTATAGAAACATTGGACTTTGGATTAGTCACATAAATTGTTTTTCTCGTCACTGATTGGTACAAAATATCTGTTATTGTTAACTTAAACTGTTTTTCTATTGACCTCGCGATTAGTATACAACACACACTTAAACATATAACGTGTGTGATATGTTAAATTTATGTTTGTATTAGTGTTGTGAGTTTCCGAATTAAAATATTCGTTGATTCCGATTATTGAAATATTCCGATTCGGAATCGGATGATTCTGATTTTTTTTTTTGTGTGTAATTACTCCTGCTACGATGTCTATTGAAAAGGCAGACGACCTTTTTTTTTGTAATTTTCTCGCAACCAACGACCCTTCTTTTTTTTGTAATTTTCTCAAAACCGTCAATCTTTTTTTCAGATATCACATCTCCAATATTATTCCGATTCGGTTTTATTGAAATCATCCGAATATCTACAACAAGTATGTCAGGTGAAATATGGAATCGGAATATTATTCCGAATATCATAGCCTTCCGATTCCGATATTCCGATTATTGAATATTTACAACACTACTTGTATATGCATGTATATTGGGTGAGTTTTTTATCTTGAGACAACGGAATATCTCTAAAACACTGCATCAAATCAAAAAAAGATCTTAATAAGATTTGATATAATGTAGGGGGCTCGCTGAATGGTGCTGAGCTCGCCCCCCTCCAAATTATATTTACTTGCTTCTCTTTTTTGTGTATTTTTTCTAGACGTTCACAATCATGTTTTTTGAGATTACAGCGCGATCTGTTACGAATCTAAAAAAAAAGTTTCAAACAAAAACTACATACTTGATGGCGTAGAATCCGAATCTGCAATACAAAATGGGGGTTCCCATTTAAGATTTCAAAGTTGTCCCCCCCCCCACTCTGGGGGGGGGGGGTGAGGTGGAGGATCGAGTTCGGCACCATTCAGTGAGCCCCCTACATTATGGCAAATCTTACTAAGATCTTTTTCTGATTTGATGAGTTTTAGAGATATTCCGTTGTCTCAAGATAAAAAAAAAACTCACCTGTATATGTGAGTAGCCAGTAACTGATTATTCTGGTTAATAAAAAAATAATTAAGTTTGTAAAGGAATTGCGTTAACTCTGAACTACCTACCATTATGTAGCGATGCTTACAATATTGTTAAATATCTAACAGGCAACTATTTAATTTTTTGCCTGTTATGGGTTTTAAGGTAATCGTTTATCTTTAATAAGATTTTTTTTGATTTGATGCAGTGTTTTAGAGATATTCCGTTGTCTCAAGATAAAAAAAAACTCACCTGTATATGTGAGTAGCCAGTAACTGATTATTCTGGTTAATAAAAAAATAATTAAGTTTGTAAAGAAATTACGTTAACTCTGAACTACCTACCATTATGTAGTGATGCTTACAATATTGTTAAATATCTGACAGGCAACTATTTAATTTTTTGCCTGTTTTGGGTTTTTAGGTAATCGTTTATCTTTAACTCTGAGTGAATAAATGACAAACTTTATTGAAAACCGTAGACAGAAAAAATGCAGATAAAGGGCAGAAATATATACAAATATAAAAACATGTTCTTCCTTTGTTGCTCTCAGTTCTCACATTTCCAAAGCTTTGCCTTTTTATGTCTCACAATAACTAGCATACGGAACATAAATATGATAATTCAAATCCATTTTTGTTTAAAAAAAAAAGTTGACAATACTATCCAGTCGCGGCTCCTCTTGAAGAGCCACGGTACCATGGCCCCACCTTTGCGAATCACAAATTAATCATTAAAAAGCTTTTATTTTCTGTAAAAATACCGACAAATACACGTATACTCACACACACACACGCATTTAAGTGGAGAACGAACTTTACGATTCACATGATTTGATGCAACGAAACACGCTTTGTATTTATTTATGCAGACAAGCGGCGAATGGGGAGCCACATCCAGATTAGCTCCGATTTTAGACGGTTTATAGCAAGAATTGAAAAGGTTCCAAAAATATCTGTTTCAAACTATTCAAACATAAAGAGTTATGAGAACAAAAATAATGCCAAAACAGTTATTATTATATATAACAGTTCTGATCTAATATCGGTTTCGATTACAGTTATATATGAGTCTTTATATCGGTTCTTTTGGGTTCTGTATCAGTTTTCATATCGGTTCTTAGCGGTTTATGTCAATTCGATTTTTGATTTATACTCGGTTATGGCTGCACTGATTTTTATTTTTACGTAGTGGTAGTAATAAAATTTGTTGTTTATTGAGTTAAGAATAAGTACTCGTTCTGTATTAATAGTAAAAATTAAAATAAATTTATGGTTTGATGAATTTATTTATTACGCGATACAAATTTTTAAGATTTTAGGATATAATTTTTAATTTGTTCTTTAGCGACAAAAGCACACATTTACCTACTTATACCGCAAAAAAAAAAACAAGGAGAAGGCATTGTAGAGTAGTCACAATTTAAGAAATACATATTACGTCATATCCGTTTTGGGCGCTGGAGTCGTCGGATGAGTCCATTATGCCAGCTATAGGGGTGTTTGAATTCAGCGGCGTCGTCAGTCGACAATTTCGCATCTGTCAAAATTCAAATTAGTGTCTGTCTCTGATTTGTGGGAGTTGATCGCTTTTTTACCGTGTGTTATTTATTATTATCTAGTGTTACCTATTCATATAAATAAGTGTCTTTTTCAAGACATCTCATACTTCGTTTATAGATAGTGGAAGTTGACTGCATTGCATAAGATTTTTTTTTATAGAAATCTCTTTTATAATCAGTATATAAGCTTATGATGGCTGAAACAGTCGCATCAACACAAAGAAGTTGGGCGTGAAAGGCAAAATAATTCATAGCCAGGAAGGGAAATCATTGCGCATGTATTAAAATTTATGAAGGAAGCAGCTGCAAATAATGCTCCAATAATACCTTTGTCGCACTATAAAGAGAGGTTACTTGCAGCAACAGGAATATCTGACATTACATACAGAAGTATTGTCAAGGAAGCCGAGGATGTAGATGCAGGAAGAGCTACCTCTTTTAGTAGCCCTGGCAGAAAACGAACACGCCCAGTCAAAAAGTACCCTTCGTATTGAAGATAAACAAATATTCGTACTATTGTACATAATTTTTATATCATGAAAAAAGACGACCTACCATAAGAGGTACAAAAATATAATTTCTCTTCTGTTAATGTTGTACAACAGCATTATTATTTAATTATAGGAATTTATGAAAAAATTCAAGAAAATGGTATATTCTTCGAAGGAGGTTTGACCACTCTCTCAAATGTTTTAAAAAAGATGGGATTTAAGTATGTACTCATACAGAAAATTAATGTATGACAGTAAATTTATATATTTATTCACTTGCAGGTGCAAGAACTTCTGATAAACGGAAATTATTGATGGGAAGCTACGATATACGAGCTAAAACGCATAAAATATCTACGCCAACTACAAAGGTTACCTCCATGAAAATAGACCAATAGTATTTACGGATGAGTCATATATTCATAGTTCCCATACACAGCCGAAGGAATGGTCAGATGGTACACTGTTAGATAACCATTGTACTTTGTATTTCATATTTATTCCTGAATAAATGACGATGGTTATTTTGGTGGCTTTATTTTCTTTTGAACATAAACAAATAAATACTAATTTATTAAAATAATAAATATTAAGGCACAAAATTAAATGTTTTATTTACCTTCTTAGTGCATGTTTCCATGTATCTAAAAAACATTCTTTGTTCATTGAAAATTACGATGTATTATAATTATTATGTAATTTCTATTAACCCAAATATTTTTACGAACGGTTTCCAAAATATTGACGTACCCAATAACTAATTTAATAATAATATTAATTATTCAACATATTATTACATAATTAATTTGATTTGCTATTTTTCTGTAGTAACTTCTGTTACTGGCGTGCATTTTCTCTCAAGCACCTCTGTCAATTTAAATCACCTCCGCCACTGATAGCTTCAGTTCGCGTATTCTACGTTGACATTATGATGACGTAATATGTATTTCTTATATTGAGACTACTCTATTTTCCGTCACCAAACACAAGTTTGTTTCAATTACAAAAAAACATCAGCAGTAAAAGAATGATCATCAAAAGTAACAGACATGAATAAAAAAAGTTCCTGGTTTAAATTCAAAAATCCTCTTAGCAAAGACAATAGGTTCGTTCGAACCTATAGTTCAGAACCGTTCTCTGATTGATGCGCATGCGCAATGATATTTTCACCGTTCGGACCTTGTAGTTCTCGAATTTAAAATTCAACGTTCGAACTGTCAGAACTACAAATTCAGAACAATTCTAGAACCGTTCAATCAGTTCTTGCTAGGAAGCAAGTATTTGAAATTCTGAAGAATTCTAGACCTGCGCATTGTAATTCAAGACATTTATTAGAGTGTCAACTATTTTAGATCATTGTATTAGGTTGAATTATTTACTTTTGTCATGGATGTAAGTAAGCATAAGGGTTTTTTTTTCTTCTTATTTTATGACATTACAATACGCAAATATTCTACAGTTTGTCAATAGTGGCCAATAGGATAGACTCTTTACTGCTTAATAAAAATACAAACCATGTTGAAAAAGCTGTTCTCATATACAGATACGCGGTTTAAAGAAAATTTTTGATTAACTTGCATCACATTTACTTATGGACACTGTATGAAGATGGACACTTTTACAAAGGTGTTATATAAAGGAAATATAATACTGCCCCTGAGAATTACAATAACTTTTGGCTATATTCCTTCATCAGGAGTCAACAACACCTGTGGATACACATTTCTCTTAGCTTCCTATACTCCTAACTGTTCTTTGTAGAATTTGAACGTCTTTTGACCCCTAAGACTTTCCACTTATGTTCACAATTCAGTGGTGTGAATAATTGGTCACAGTATTTTTCCGTGTTTAATGCAATTTTATCCCACAATCTCCTTATACTCCGTCCGTTCTTTCGTCTCAACTTAGGGATAATTTTGTTTATACAATTCTATAACGCTTTTGTACTATTGATGTCCCATTTTACATTTTCCTTTTTCTTATTGACCATCAACATTATTTCTGAAACAGAATTTAATTTATTTCATCTTCTAATTATTATTTTTTTTTTTAAAACTTACCTTCTACATTTTCATTTTCTCTAATTTCCATTATCATAAACAAATAATAAAATGTATGATACAACAACAAGGAAAAAGTAGTAAGGACGAAACAACTCAATTCAACACTTAACTTACAATTAGATGTACAGATTATGTTATATGATTGTAGTTATTTAGTATTATTCAGAACTATTTTGGAACTTGAACTTGAACAGTCATGCGCACTAAATCCAGAATTTCAAATTCGAGAACGGTTCTCGAACTATAGGTTCGAACGAACCTAATATTAGAGGTGCAACCGGTCCTACAAAAAGGTTCGCATTATTCAGAAAAAATATTGTGTTTGGTATCTTTGTTTAATATATAAATTTCTATATATCGCTAACTTTAATCAGTTAGAGTTTTTTATTTGTAATTGTTGCAGTCCGTGGGTTGCTACTCTTAAAAAATTACAGATGAATCACAATTACATGTTACTGAATCGGTGACACCGATATGAGTTGTAGCTGTTTGTCAGTTGAAAGTGTGGTCACAGATCACAGTCGGCTAAATTCGTACTAATTGAGCCCCATTCCGATGTAGAGCTTCTTCAAAGTGATTTGGTTATGTTTGGCTTGCCGCTATAGATGTTTCATTCTACGTTTATTATCAAATATTCCATTTCCGAACCCGATCACATGATAGTAACAAAGTTTTAAAGTTAAAATGCAAGAGTGCATGCGTGCTTGCAATATACAAACTTGCATTTTAACTTAAAATTGAAAATTCTAAATTATAACGTAAAATACACATACATATGTAAAATTTAATCCATTGATAAACGCAGTCAAAGCCGAAACATGTATGGAATTTATAATCTTAACCGAAATTGTTATTTTAATAATAATAATAAAAAAAGAATCTGAGGATTATGTGAAATAAAAAACCAAATTTTCTTTTAATATGAAACCTTTCAATCGTCAAAAGAAAATAAGCACCGACAAATTAAAAATAACAGAAAATGGCCAATATATCACCGAAAAGAAATCAATGTTAAAGTTAACGCCGTAATTAAAACCGATCTGCATGAATTTCGGTTCTAAATAACTGTTATTGGAAATAACGGTTCTTCATAACCGTTTTGAGAACCGAAATCGTTATTATAATTGTTTTTAACCCCTGGTTTATAGCTCTCCCCGCGAAGCTAGCGGAAGAGAGGATGGTCGAACTAATATACGCGTAAATTACATTCAAGTGGGGCCAGCAATATCTTGGCCCGCTGCCCGTTGATTGATCGAGTCAGGCGGTAGTTAGCATATGCATTCCCAGACGCGTCATTAGTATACATCACTGCTCGGCACTGTAGTCACCTCCCACTATCGCGGTAGGAATATTCTAAAGGAAGCGTATCAGTTCTACGACCATCGAAGATCGGCTTTAACACAGTTGGGGTAGGTATATAAATAAATATTTAAAATATAAATCTTTAATTTAATTACTATTGATTAGAATAATTAGGATTAAGTTATTGTTAAGTATTAGAATAGGCAGTGGCGGCTGGTACACAGTAAGAAATTTCTAACACTAGAACTACACTACGCCGAGTTCATGGAGGTCTCCCTAAATAGTATAATTTTTTTTAACACTAAGAGTAGTGTTAGTAGTTAGAGGATATTTAATATGCCTTAGTGTAAATATAGTACATCACTACTAGTGCGAATGTTACTGCTACGCTACTAGTGTACATTAAACAACATCAATAGTGATTGTTAACTCTAGAAAGAGGTAATTTTCTCTATTAAATGTTTTATCAATACTACTGTAACGGAAGGAAAGTAAATTAAGTTCCTTATTCACTAATAAATAAAGCAACGACCGTGTTCGTTGAGATAAAACGTAATTACTCCGACATAAAATAATTCTATACATATACAGTACTTATATAGTATAAAAATAAACTCAAAGTTGAAATTAAACGAATCGACAAAACACGAAAGTAGTTTTTTGTACATGTTGAACATCTTATCATCCTTGCTATCAGGTGTTCTTCTACTGACGATGCGGTAACTCAACACTGCGGCACTTATTAATCAGAAAATTGATAAGAATCTCAACCTATTTACTTCCCTATTATCTCTCTTTCTGATGGTATCCTCCTATAATACAATTCTAAATAAATGTATTGTTTATAGTATTACATAGACAATCACTTACCTTTTATTTTACTGCAACACGTATGTAATACATAACCTAACTAGAATAGCGTATTGGCGGCGATGTACCTACACAGTAAGAAATAGCGCTAGTGTTAATGTTCTTAGTGTTAGGGTTGATCAAATAGAGTTAAAATTGTAGTGTATTTATACACTTTCATTTAACACTAAAAAAAGTAGTGTAAGGTAAAGTCAGGTAAGTGTGTAACCGGGGCAAGTGTGTAGTTTGGCTACATTTATTTTTAAAATTAAAATAAGGATGTCCTCTGTTATATTTACTAATGTAACTAAACTTTCATACTAGTTTTTACAAATAAAAATTCACATCTGCTAACGTGTAATAACTTAGATACTCTTGTAAATTTATCATACCTTATTACAAAGGCATCAAGTATAGTAATTACAGCCACTTGGCCGAATAAAGGATAATGCTATTAATATATAAAATGGGGAACGATTACACACTTGCCCCATTTTGCTGGGTAAGTGTGTAGTATTGACACTGTTTAAAATTTCTTTTTTTTTCTAGTAAACCGTTGATAATTATAAAAGGCGTATCTATTGAAGGCTTACAAGTGGGCATATATTACGTACTTCTATGTGTAAAAATTATCAAAATGTCTTATTATGTGAACAAGTGTTACATTTTTCTTTTCACACTATGGCAATTTTTTACTACACACTTACCTGACTTTACCTTACATAATTACACTGAAAAATTTGTAGTGTGAAATAACTACACTAACAGGCTACTTAGTGCAATTCAACACTGGCAGAGTAAAGTATATACTCTATCAGTGTAACAATAGTCAATTCTTTGGAGTGCATATTGTATTTCGCGTGCTGTAATAACACATGATCAGTAACGATGCGTTCTGATTGGCCAGAATAGTTGTAATGGTTTAGTGTTCAGTGCTTCAGTGGACAAGACCTACATATGTATACACATACCATTACAACTATTCTGGCCAATCAGAACGCATCATAACTAATCATGTGTTATTACAGCGCGCGAAATACAATATGCACTCCAAAGAACTGACTATTATTACACTGATAGAGTATATACTTTACTCTGCCAGTGTTGAATTGCACTAAGTAGGCTGTTAGTGTAATTACTTCACATTAAAAATTTTTTAGTGTAATTATGTACACTACTTTTTTTAGTGTTAAATCAAACGTGCTATAAATACACTACAATTTTAACTCTATTTGATCAACTCTAACACTAAGAACATTAATACTGGCGCTATTTCTTACTGTGTGCATACGTCACAGGTGGGGCCCAATACAATGATTGAAGTTCGTGTGCTATCGTCTGAAATACGCACTTATATGAAGAAATTAGATCATTTGAAATCGTCGCTGAGAATAGGTACTGTTGTTGTTTTGTTTTGTTTTTAGATCACTACACTGGTCTATCCTGTTCCAATTTCCAATTCATTTGCCGTCTGTCAGTAACCAGGTCTGGGACTGCTTTCCAGGTCCTACTCCTAAAGTAAGGTTTTTCCATGATTTTCTCTTGACACCTTGGTGAATGCTGGGAGACTAGAAAGTCGTTCCATGAGCGCAAATATAATAAGAACTATATTTAGAGTAGACTCGCGATTATGTGAATTAATCACATTTTTTGTTATAAGATGAAATATGTTATACTGCTATATCATAAAATGAATTATGTGAACATAAAGCAGTATTCACATAATTAGGAGTCTACTGTAGTATATTTTTGTTATTATTATTAACAATCATAGAGAAATTACTTAGTTAGAGTAGGAACGTTTCAATTATTATGGAAATTTATAATATATATATATTTTGAATGTTAATATAATATTAACATTCAAAAATAAATTACATACTACATAATTTAGCCTTGTATTTTCTATAAAACATTAAAAAAATCGATTGAGCCTTCGTCCAGAATTCATAACATATTTTAAATTACTTTTTATCCAATTAACTAGAAAGCTTTTTTTAAAATTTAAAATTAAGGTTTATTATTACAGCAGACATTTTTTTTCCATTTCAATGGATACAATTTTTATGCATAACCATTAAATTTTTTCGCCTAAGTATATAATAAAACTCTACAACGCCTTCAAAATAATCTTTACAGAGAAAATAGCTAAGCATTCACGCGCACAGTAGGTAGGTAGAGAAATTCCAACTTGGACTCCGACTGCCACATACCGACTATACCTCTTGAATGGGGAATGGAACGTTCCGAATAGATTACATTCCATGTTTTGCCAAGTGGTTTAGTGCCCCGACCGCTCCCCTCTAACCGCTTCGCTGCCTGTACATAATGACCCTGCCTATAGCGCACCGTACCCCTCTCCAAGCAACGGTCCCAGAGCACGACAACACCGCAACCAAATGGAAATAGGTTTCGATAATCAGTGACGCCGGATGGGTATTGCGGCAGTCAGTATATAGTCACGAGGTGGCTGCTAAGTTTCTCTGATGCTACATCGCGTGCTGCTCGACGCAATCTATCTCGTTTCTATGGGAACATGAACTTTAGATAGGGATACATTAAATTTTATCTGATATATGCTAGCCGTAACGTTAATTCCTCTCTGTTTTATTTCACTTGTCCCAACGATAGCCGTTTCTGGTTAAAATCTGTCTGATTAATCAAGTATTTGAGAATACTTTTCGTGCTCAATTCTTATGGGAGGGATTATTGAAAGATTAAAGAGGCATGCGGTCAATGCACGCTTGGAGGTGAAAATGTTAAGCCAAGCGATTGGAAAATATCGTTCCGTAGTGGAGTGGAGAATGTAGAAATCCAGAGTTGACGTGGCACATGTAGAGAGAGTTGAATGTTTATCGATTGGCTCCGCTATGTTACAGTTGAACCTTTATCGGATAGACAGAGATACGCGTATGAAATACATATACATATCAACTGATCCGTAAATATAAACCCACATTGCGTGATTCATGATAATCTGAATGGCTAAAGCTCACTCTCTTGCTATATAAGAATTTAATTAGAGTTTATCTTAAAAAAAAAACTGGATTAATTTTTTTGTTTCAAAGTTGCTCTCTGTCCCGTTAATAACTCTATTAAATATTTAGGGTGACAAAAAAAATAAGATTCTCCTTATTCTTCCTGTACCTATAGCCTAAAGCACCTTCAATAAAAACTAAAGTATGAAGTAAAAATACTGGGGATGTCATCTATTTTCATGATTTTGTTTTTCTTTGCAACTTTTACTTGAAAACTAAAAATTCATGTACCCACCACAAAGTAATTCTTACTTTAAGTGTCTTAACCACTTAGATTAAATGAATGTGCTCTAAGTACCTACCTTCGAATTCCAAGGAACTTAGAGTAATTCAAAAGTAATTAAAACTTCAACTATTTCAAGTAGTTAGAATGAGGTCATGTATAACAATCATTTTTAGGCTATTCCAAGAATTTTAATATTTAAATACTTGTTGTACTATAATGTTCTAAAATATATTTCTAAGCAGAGACAACATGAGACGTGCAACTAGATACGAAAAAGGTTCGGAAATTTATTGCATTGGCTATCTTTGTTTGCTTTATAAATTCGCACATATAGCGAACTTTGGTCTAGCGAGATGAAAAGTGTACTGACGGGGCGCCACAAGTCAAGTTAGGATTTTCGCGTTTGTAATGGTTGCAGTAAGTGGGTTTGTGCTCCTGAATCACTGTGAGCCGGTTATAAAACGCTCTTTTGTCACTCTGTTGTCAGCTTGTTGTTGTGGTTACACAATTGTCAACACGTGTTTTGAATGGACTTGTGAACACCCCAGTAGGTACAAACTGCGAAGACGACGAGCAGGAACTCTTGAGTAGTTTGACTACTTTTCTGGAGTCGAATGAAATAGAGGAAATATCAGTTGCCACACAATCTCAAACACCACATGACACCATTCACGTCGATGCAATTTCCTCTGCAGCGATTGAAGAAGCTGTAAAGGTGGGAGAGTGCAGCACTTTATCAGTTGCATATGTTAGTGGCTTTATTGTTAAGTCACTATTACAAAGCAATAATTGCGAACTTTGTAGGAAAGACCTCCTATCTACTTCTGCAGATCTTCACAATTTGTTCATAAGTTTTAAAGAATGGAGTCAGACAAGTCTGCATTTGTGCTATCCTACAGAAAGATTTGTAGTGTGTGTAGGGCAAATAATAACTTACTTAGAATCGTTTTTAAATGATATGCCCATAGGAGATATTTATAAAACATTTCAAATTATTGTAAAAGATAAAGTCAATTTTTCCTTTCTGCAGTGCACCACTCATTATTCCTTCATTGTTGATGCCTGTGCAAAATCTGTTTTTCGAATTGGAATGCCTTGGTGGTGCAAACGTAAAAATAGGGATATTCTGAGTAAACGGAGCACAAAAAAGAAAATTACCAAATTACAGCATATATAGTTTCTCTTATATTTAATTTCATATTAATTTTCGATCTAATTTACTTTTTACTCTTATACGTTGCCAAATGCAATTAAGAGTTTTTCACAATTTACTTTTAATAACTTGACTTTTGCACCTATTTCAAATTCGCACAGGTTTTATTGTAAATCCGATTTTATTATTAAATGTGTTATCTTTCTTGGGGTGTACTTTTATCTCGCCTACTAATAATACTGTTGGCAGTTCAATTAGAGATATATTTTTTGTATCAACTTGTAAAAATTGTTATTGTCAGAGGATATGCAAATGAATAAATGAAATTTTTCGATAGTTCGTTGTATCAAAATTTTGTAATTTGTTATTTGTAATGTAATTCTTTTAAATTTACTTAGATTTACATTTTAAATATAAAATTGTATCTACTTGCTTAAATATATGTATATACATAATACAATAACTAAATCTGTGTGTTATTTTCCCGATTCTAAATAAATTAATAAAATTAAATAAAACCATAATAGCCATATACACAGTTTAAATTACGCGCTATCTTTCGTTGCTTGCGCCCACCTACCTACTTTCAACCACAGTCGGCCAGTATAGTTTTGCGAACCAAAATTTAACCCGTAGTTGCACGTCTCATGTTGTCTCTGTTCTAAGTAGGTATGTAGTAAAGAATTTGAGGTCATTAACATCACATTAACAGAATCATTACAAAAAAAAAATATCAACATTTAATTTCCTGGAAGTGCAACTATTCGTTACATTCTGACGTAAATACTGAGGGAAAGTAAGGAAGTAATAAGTAATTTGCTTGTCAAGTACCCAGTACTCTTATATTTGCAAAAAGAATTGATAAAAGTGTCAAACGAGGTATGTGAAAATACCAGAACTGTTATCTTCTAGCGCAAAGCTTTAAATTTGAATTAATGCATGCTCCTTCCTCGAGACATGCAACAAGGCGATGATTCTAATTCAAAACCTTAATATGTAAAGAAATAATATTTGCTTCTTTTGACAGTACACAATTTAAAAGTGCAGTCTACTCGCATCTATACGTCAATTTGTCACATTCAAGATGGCGGTAACCAGTCCGTTTTTCAACCACTGCGTGCGCCCGAAAGCGCGTTTGGCATTCATAGGTTATGAAAACCTCGAAAACTGTCAAATTACTGTCAGAAACTATTTTGACAAGAGCCGAGCTTCCTATTGGTTGTATGTATGTATGTGAGGAGGGTGATGTTACACTGCGTCCTCAGAAATCTATTGTGTCCCCTATTCTTGCTGTTTTACAGCTGGCCTTCCAATCCTATTCCTTTCAGAAAGTGTAGGATATCAGACCCCAGGTTAGGTAAGCCTCCCTTTTCGATTTAACATGCTCCCAGGTGCAATGCTCTTGAGTTGCATGCAATTTGAGAGGAGGTGGATGGATGTTTCATCCTGTTCCCCACAAAATCTACATTCAGATTCCTCTGCGAATCCAAGCTTACTCAGGTGTTCTTTCAGTTTAGAATGGCCTAAAAGTATTCGTGTTAATATGCGAACATTGTTCTTACTCAGGTTGATGCATTCTGTAAACCTCTTCTGGTTATAGGTTCCCAGAAGAATTTTACTTACTTTGCCTCATTCTCTGGAGATTCTCCCAATAATTAGATTTGCTCTGCTCCATACAAAAGGTACACCAGTTCCTTTTTGCGAGATTATTAGTTATCTCGTTTTCTTCCACTCCTGTGTGACCCGAAACCCACAAGAGGGTTACTTTATTCCTTTTGTCTTATTTGCTCATTTAATTTCCCTAGGCATTCCCAGACCATCTTGCAACTGATTTCATGCGAGCTCAGGGCCTTGACTATCAGACATGATGATAACCTCCTGCTTGCGATAATTTCTATCAATATTGAACTGGACGCACTTTTCAATAGCGTGTATTTCCGCCTGGAAAATACTTGGATATTTTCCCAAGCTTTCGAAGTACTTGGTTCTAGGCCCATATATTCCTATTCCAGTCCCCTCTGCCGTTTTGGAGCCATAAGTGTATTGGTGAGAACATATCTAGAACTCCTCGATATTCCTTGTCAATGGCGTTAAAGAGATTGGGGCACATTCAGTTGCCTCTAATATCCAAGATTGAATATATTTAACAATAAACAAAATATGATGACTACGAAAACCGTTGAACCTTGTCTCAAAATTAGGAGGGGAGTGATTTAAATCAGTCGCGCCAAAAAGAAGTTGTTTTATTGGCTTTCGCATAACCTTGTTTACTCATAAAAAAATTTCTAAATGATTATGCAACTATTACTGCCATTTTTGATTCTGGTGTAAACAGATATAGGCGTGAAATGCTTCCATAAATAATTTAAAGATGTATCAAGATGCGAATTTTATGAAACTTATGTAGAAAAATAAAATAAGGGTCAAGTCTTAGCGGGCACCCTGTACATCTGCTACCCTTTCTAATACTAATTAGGTGTAATAAGAAGAAAAATACAATAGTCCTTTCCAATCAAAAATATAATTAATGATCATCTTTTTACATGTTTCTGCCAAAGACTAGCTGCAGAAATTAAACTAAAAATAAATGAAATGCATAATTATGATTATAATTAAGAATTAAATTTATTTATATAAAATAGTAGGTGAAAAATGAAATGTAATGTAATTAAAGTTTAAAAAGACAATTACGGAATGTAGACATTAAGCCTTATGTATAGTTTTAGTGCTAAGTTATCTTATATAAGAGGTATCTTTGGGTAATTAAGGCATTCATGTTTGAACAGTCTTAGAGCCAACAAAACCTAAAATTGGTAGTAGTTAGTGAATAAGATTAAGTTTTTCCACGTGAATCTTAATAAATACTTTTAAAACAAAACTTTGTTTCCATATTCCTTATCTGCGCCACTATTTGGAACAGAGTGTTGCAGAACACCTGGTGTTGTGTGGGAAAGATCCGTCCGAATATGTGCCATACAAATCCTGCACCATTTAATTTAATTTAATTTAATACGGCTTATATGGCAAGTAGGTTATGTTTTATCTCCATTCTTAGCTCACCACTGCGGTCTTAAACGTGCCGTTTACGTTTAAAAAAAAAAAACCCGAACGATTCAAGCCTGAGCAAGCAAAAGTCAAAATATCGATTCCTGGTAATTAAGGAAAGGACTCGAACATTTTCACTTTCTCGCTTGGGGTCACATCTTTCTCATACTTTTTCTTTCAAGTGTAGGGTAACTGTTAAGCCATATCTTATGAAAACAAGAAGAGAACTATAAATTATACGTAAGTTCATCGGTAGAGTTTACAAATTTTTAACCATATTCAAATAACAGTGCTTCCATAATGAAAATAACACTAGCTGTTCTGAGTACTATTAGAAGGATATATTGAAAAATTCTTAGCCTACTATAGAAGCATACAACAATTTTAAAGTCAAAATATCTTATTATTCAACATACTCTCCTCTGAATTGGATACATTTATTACAACGAACTTGCAACGCCTCTAGACCTTTCAAAAAGATTTTTTAATCTCGCTCGGCAAACCAGGCCTCCACAGCTTCTATCACCTCTTCGTTGGAAGAAAATTTACGACCTTTTAAACTTTTTTTCAGTTGAGGAAAGACATGAAAGTCGAACGGAGCCACACGTGGCGAATAAGGGGGGTGTTCGAGTAATTCCAACCCTAAATCACGAATTGTTTGCATGGCAACATGCGATTCGTGTGCAGGGGCATTGTCCTGCAAAAACAAAACACCTTTGGGCAATTTTCCGTGTCTTCTCTTCTTAACTTCTTGTCGTAGAGTGGTCAATATCGTCGAATAATAATTCGCAGCTATTGTTCTATCCTTATCCAGAAAATCAATCATGATTACTCCATGGTAATTCAAAAAACGAAACAAGAACTTTTCCAGCATATTTTTGATTTCGAAACTTCTTAGGCCTTGGAGAACCAGAATTGCGTCTCCATTCGATCGATTGTTGTTTTGTTTCTGGGTCGTAGAAATGTACCACAATTTCATCCATAGTAACAATACGGCTTAAGAAGTCTGCATCTTGTTCATACCGAGCCCAGATCGAACGCTATGCTTCCACCCTTGCACGCTTCTGGTCAACATACAGACATTTGGGTATCCATTTTGCAGAAATGTTCCTCGTGTTCAAATCGACGTGAACTATAAGATGGGCGATTCATTGATCAAATATTTGCTATTATTCAACTACATATCATCCAATCAACATGGTTTTTGCCCAAATAAATCCACAAATACGGCTCTTTACAGCTTCTTTAAAGATATCTATAGAAGTTTGGACAACAGCGAATATTGCTTGGGTATGTTTATTGACCTATCCAAAACGTTTGATTTAGTAAACCATAATATTCTCCTTCACAAGCTTGAAAGATATGGAGTGAAGGGAATTGCTCTAAAATGGTTTCAGTCTTATCTTACCGGTAGGAACAAAGTTGTTGTATAGATAATATGCAATCCACTTTTCTAGATGTCCACTATCGGAGTACCTCAAGGCTCTGTCCTGGGTCCCACTTTATTTCTTTTATATATTAATAATTTACCGCATAATTTAACACAGGCTCAGCAAGCTATTTTGTATGCTGATGATATTAACATCATTATAAATAGTACGGACATGTCCAGCATGTTAAAATAAGGCTGAAATAACGTATAATGAAATTATTAGGTGGATGACATAATCATTTAGTTATAAATGACGAAAAAACTAAACTTCTATACTTTCGCAGCAAGATAGAAGCAATTAAAGAAATTAAACTCAATAATAACCGTCATACCATAAATTCTTCCATCAAAATTTTAGGTATAGTTCTAACTGACAACTTAAATTGGTCTCTTCACATCGAAAGCTTATGTAAGACGTTATCCAAAACGTGTTTCATTTTAAAGCAATTGCAACGAAGCTGCAATTTAGAAACACTAAAAACATTTTATTATTCCAATTTCATAGGGTGCATGCGCTATGGCATAATACATTGGGGAATGTCACCTAATTCAATTAGAGGTTTTTTTAATGCAAAAACGAGCTATTAGAATTATGTTTAACTCGTGTAAAAATATTTTTAAGAGCAATTCGCTTTTCACTTTTTATGATTTATATATTTACGAAACATTATGTAACGTTTTTAAACACAAAGAGGAATTTTCATTTTACAATTACTCCCATGATTATTCCACCCGTATTAATCATTACCTTCTTCCTCCTGTCCATAGGAAAGCAATCTATCAAAAAAGCCCTTTTTATATGGGTTGTAAACTGTTTAATAACCTTCCTAGTGATCTAAAAAATATCTCTAATTTTTATCTTTTTAAAAAGCATCTTAAGCTTTATTTATTAGGAATTAGTTGTTATAACATAAATGATTTTTTGAATACTTGATTTAGGTCTCAGTTACTAGTTTTCTTTTTTTGACTTATTTCTGGCATGTGCTTCTGTATTGATTTGTATTTGCTTTAGAAATAAATGTTATTATTATTATTATTATCATATGAAATACTCAGTGCCTCAAATATTTGTTTTAGCCTAATTCGACGGTCTGACAAAATCATGTCATGAACTACATCAACATTTTCGGGGACGAACACAGAAACTGGCCTTCCCGTTCGGTGTTCATCTTCAATGGAAAATTTACCCCTTTTGAAACTCAATCCAATTTTCCACGGTCGCATACGAAGGACATTAATCGCCAAGGGTATTAAGCGTGATGGCCCGATATTTCGATTTTTACAATTTCGGTCGACATCCTTTTTTTTTAATTTTATTGCGCAACTTTGGTTTGACTTTTTGACGTGAAACTTTACACTGGCACTTCTAGAATTCTATAATATGCATCTTCTTTATACGAAGGATATTATAGCATATATCATTTCTCTGTTGCCCAGTACAATATATCTCGTATACAATGAAAACCTTTTAAATACATTATATTTTGTAGGAATAATATAGTAAAAATATAAGAATACCATCTATTACACAGTTATATATTGAAAAACAACATAGCGTAGAAACTCAAAAGATTATAATCACGTCTTTTTTCTACAGTATCTTTCTTTCATCATCATCATCATTAAGTTACCCACGGCAGAGCGCTACGCGTAATAACAAATTGGATTCAGCTGAGCAAGCCATAAAAATAGAAATAATTTATCATGACGGGAGCCAAGAGAGTACGGCGCTAACCGATCAAAACTACTTTCCGTCATGACCTCGTTCGTCGGTTTGCGATGCTTTCTAAAATTATAGCATCAGGAGAGGACAAAGTTCGGTCTAAACCGGGCTCGTATACGTTAACACAAGCAGGCTCAGGCTAAGTGGAAATCTTACTTCCTCCGTCCCCTGTTCACCCGCGCGCCTGTAGCTTAGAACAGCTCTTGAAGCATTAGTCACCACACCCCACGTTCTAGTTTCCCCTCTATATCCACCATACGTACAACAACCAGCCAACATCGATCCAAACGTTAACGGACCTTGAGGTCGCCGATGTTGAAGAAGGGTCTTCTTGCCCAAGTATAAAATGCATACTCCTATCTTTTTCTACCTCGAACAAGTATACGGACGGATAATTTACTACTGTATGGGACTTGGAAGTCTCCTATCCTTTTTTTTCTACCTGGGAAATTACAGCTGTTTCAGATGTTGCCCACTTATTTACTACTTTTTAATGACAACTTTTGATGAATTGAAAACAAGCTGTTTTTGTTTAATTTCATATAGCTTTAGTATTTATTTTCCAAAGCGAACGTGAATGCCATCGCTATACATAAGTGTACATTTTTCTTTTGAATGTATAGCATCCGTTTTTATTTAGCTATTCGTAATTTCCATGATCATTTATAGCACTAAATCGTTGTGTAAATCTGTTCGCTGACGACTTAATTGCGAGTCAGGGTTTTCAAACTATTTTTATTTTAATTACGATAAGCAAAACTATCTGAAAACGCATCTTATTTATTTTTGCATGACCTACTAGATAATTCAGATTAGATAATTACTTTGTGTAATTTGCTTTTTTTAAGCAACAGTCATTCCACAGTATCAGTTAAACATTGGAAAATTTTCAAAATAATACTTTATTTTGGGTATACATATTACCAGTAAATTTACGTTTAAGAGAACTTAACTTTCGCAGGGACGCGAATAAAATAGGGTTTACTAGTGATGAGCGAAACGGTGATCCTTAAATCACGTCCTGAGTCGTGAATGTGATTTATAAATATCGGTGATTATAAACGGTGATTGCGATCACTGTATTGACTCATCGATATCATATCTTAGTATAATCGTTAATCCCGTATACTTCTCATGGGTTTGTAATGTTTAGGAGGTGACGAGTTTTTCTTTTCGCAGTGTTAGAGTTACCATACACATTTTCTGTCTTGGAAAACATTTATATATCAAAAGAAAAACTTAAATATATATTTTTACAAATTTATAATAAAAATAGCTAACATAACTGCAATGCGAAAAGCAACGATGTTTTGTATTCTAGATATTCGAATAAACAATTAATATTACAACCTAATTCAGATGTATGGTAATAAAATGTGCAATTTTTCCATGGTTTTTGGAAATATAACAGTACAATTAACATTTGCATTTCCTAAGGCTAACATACATATTTTTGGGATGGTCCTAAAAACTGTAAGTACTTATACTTTTACTACTTTATTTTTTTCTGCTTTAATACTAACAAAAATATTATTTAAATGTTAAGATAACAATACTTAAAACTTGAGTTTAAAAAAGTAACATATTTGCCTTTTTTCACTTAGGCGATTTCTATGGTCGCTGAGGATTTGTCCAACTTTTGAAAATATTCGTTCATACGGAACTGATGATACCAAAGCGCAAAACTTCATTTGTACAACTAAAGAAAGGTTTGGGTAATTATATTTATGGTTTGACCACTACTGCACTGCATCTATATTTCTAGGAACTATTTCGTCTTCCAGGTAACGCTGAGTTTCGATTATTGCACTTGATGCAGCCGTAACTCGAGGTTGTGCTGTCGATACAGACTTATTAAATGATTTCCAAATTAAGAAATCATCTTCATCTTCCTGTGATGTGTCTATAGTTGTACTCCGAGTTTGTTTTACGGAGTATTTTTCGGCAACAGCGTTTATTACATCCTTTTTTTTTTGAAGAAACCTCTTCTTAAACCAGTAGTCTGTAATATAATAAATGAAGTGTGCACGCTGAAGAAATAAAGCGTGTAATAAATATTAGTATATATCACTAACCATTAGAGGCAATGCGACGGCTTGATGCACCACCTACGAAAAAAAGATGCGTTATATTGCCTTTTATTTTTCATCTCGCTTATTACGAAGAGATCCGTTATATCTTAAAATGATTTATATTGTCTCAGTTCGGGCTTTTCGTAAACGTTTTGTCCAGTATACAAGTTCTGGGATGCATTACGTAGTTTGAGAAAATACAGACAATTAGATCTACAGAAATATTTTTTTATGATTTTTAAACTTAATCCTATTTTTATGTTTTAATAACAATTATAACACAGCATTAGACAAAGTAAAATTTGACTTAAAGTTGAAAAATTTATAAAATTCATATAAGAGAAAAATATTGTAAATTTACATATTTCTCTAAGGAGAACATTAACGCAAAGATTTGTATACACATTTCTTTTCAAAATTATGACAAATAGTAAATATAAAAATGAAATAAAGCTAATTTCATTTTGTAACATTTACAATAATAAAACACAGATATAATTCTTAAAGTGAGCGAAGATTTCAAGAAAGCTGTGATTTAATACTACTACCTACAATTTAATAAAAATACTTTTGTTTTTGAATTAGTACTTTAAAACTAATAATATAAATTTAATCTTATAATATAATATCCCCTCTAGTAGCAAGATTTAAATTGCCCACAATTATCCTTAGTAACTTCAACAGAAAGGCATCAAAGTAACTAATCCTAAAATCTAATACAAAATCATTCGTAATTTCGTGTTTCAATGTTGAAGTTCCTAAAAATAATTGCGGGAAATTTAAATTTTGCTACTAGGGGCCATTACACATTAGGTAAAAATAAATACACATTCCTTATATAGTTGCAGATATAATATAATGATATAAAAGAGAATCAATATTTACATTTGAAAAACATAAATATATTGTAAGAAGATAACCTCCTTCTTTTCCAGCTAATATAATAATATGTATGTTCATTCATCGGCTTGATATATTCCATTTTCAATAGGCAACCGATAATCACAGTTTTGGGGTCGTTAATTCACCGATATTATTTGTTCACTTGCCAATGGCCAAGCAGTGATCGTCGATTTGCTGTGCGCAGTCGCGCCTCGCCGTTGATCGTTACCGCAATCACGAATCACTGCTTTTAGAATTCTCCACTCACGGCCGTGATCCGTGATTCTCCAATCACCGTGAAAGAATCACACTTCGTGAAATATCGCTCATTCGCAGATTCAGGTTGTTTGTCGTATCAGATGATAGGGTCAATAACAGCTCACAGTAATTTTAAATCATATTTATGTAGAACTGAGAGGGTTAATGATTCGCATCGTGATGGGGTGGAATAGCGGAGCATTTTTTATTTGAATATCCACTCACTGATGGGTGGCGTCGCATACGGAAGTTAGGGTATCATTGATTAGAGTAATTAAAATTAAGTTATTGTTAACTATTAGAATAGGTACTGCTGTTCTATTTACTTTGGTTTATTACGTTGGTCCATCTTTCTGCTGCTGGAAAAGACAATTCCACGATGTGCGAAGAACCGAAGCCTACCTGAAAACAACACAGCTATTGGAACTGAAACGACGTAGAGGCTGCATCTTCCAAAACCAGGAGGATAATAACAATAATGACTGGCTATCAGTAACAAGGCCTGGGGCTGCTTCCCAGATTCTGCTCCCATAGAAAGGTTATCTATGGTTTTCCCTGGGAGACAACTAAAGTCTTTCCATGGGCGCAAACACAATAACAAACTGATAGCTTCCGAGTTTCAAGCAAATGAGTTTTTTTCCTGCAAAACATTATATTATTTCGTTTCGGGCGCGATTAGAAGATGAAGTACAAATCCTTGTCTTGTAATCACTAACGATTATAAGGGCAAATGTTAAAATCTATAATTTGATCTCCTCCTCAAAATAACACGGATTCTAAAAACATTAAAGTGATTAGAATGAAAAAATCATCAAGTAATTCCTTTAAGAGATGACGAAGGCTTCAAAACGTGAAAAAAATAAATAAAAGTTTGGCATGCAGAATAAACATAAATATCTCCTGCTGACCTTCCTTCTCTATTAAAAGGTTGAACAATATTTCCTCCCGATTACACTTTTTAAGAATTAGATACTATTGCAGGAATGCGTAGGTATTTTATGTTAACTTATTTTTTAATAGGAAACTTGTCAGTCGTCAAAACTTTTATTTGTTAAAAACATGTCGAGGTGACATGTCATTTTATGTTTTGATTTTGTTTGGTACTTACTAACATTTTTTTCGCGGTTTTTACATGAAAAATGTGGTCAGCCCCTGCAGATACCACAAATCTAAATACAGCTGAGCCAGTTCATCTCGAGAAACGTCAATCTGAAGTCCAACGTTCGCCGCTGCACTCTGCCATCTATCAACGTAAATATGAAGTAGGTCTTGGGGTTTTCAGAAAACAATGTCGTTTATTGGAAATAGGTGCTCATAACCAGACTTCCAGTGCCGATGCGGCGGTTATGAGTAATATTAAAAAACGGTTAAAGGATGCATATGACAATGTTACATTTTATGCCAACAAGACTTGGACCAACGATAGCTATCTTTACCAGAAGACCAACCAGGTATAGTTGAACAATTTTAATAGCAGGTCTTTAATAACTGTCACTATGACAGGAACTGTACGCTAGGCATATTAAAATTCAGGAAGCATTTTCCGAAGAAGTGACGAGACCTAGGACTGTCCGCGACAGCATACCGCAAAGTAAACTCGCCCAGTATTCTAATTACGTGTATGACGAGGCTAGAGAGCTATCGTATACGCCGAACACAAACGACACCATGTTCCATTACACTTGCCGGTGTAGAGACAGTGCTATTGAAGAGCCTTGGATGCTACCCGAAGTAGAGCAATTATTCATTTGGCTCACGTATTCTAGAGATTTTAACCTGTTGAGGTATAGAGATCTTGTTCATTTTGACCAAGTGGACACCAATAAGACAAAACATACGTGTACTTTAGAAGATTTCCACAAGGTCGATCCGAGATTTTTCGAACATTTCGAAAGGACACCCGGCAAAGCGCGCTTCACCAAGCCCGAACCGTTAAGAGATATAGACTTGAAATCCGCTGTGCCACCTGCCCTAAATTTTGCCACCTTTGACGATATGGCGGTTAAAATGAAATTTAATTTAGGTGAGAAGTGACATTTATATAATTTGATCGTTGTAAAACTAATAAGCGTGAATTCCTAATCTCGAGCTATTTCAGTGAGAAATCTATCAAGCTGAAACCCTAGATCACTCAATCCTCACATAATCACCAGAAAAGCAAGCAATTTTAATATATTTGCGTCGTAGATTTCTCGGTGGAATCAAAAAAAAATAGTCTTATTATTTTAGCATTAGCAAAAATTGTACAAATCTTGGAGAAATGCTAAGAAAAGTATATATCCAATATAAATATTTCTTTATTCGTGTATTTTCTGTGGGGTCAATCCACCATTTACGCCAGTGGCGATGTTGGAGATCAGCAAGTCCTGTGTTTTAATTTGCCAAGTGAGCTTTTCATTCCTTCACCCCACCAGGGGGTATTATAAATAAATATTAAAATATATACAGTGTGAGTCTGTAATCTGGAATAAATTCAGTAAAGCGAAGACAGTATTTTTTCCGGAAATATGCTCGGACACGTCGATTGGTATTTTAAATTGTCCACTTTTTCATCTGTGAAAATTTTATACAGCGTGTCCCAAATTTGAGATATGACGTCATCGACAATTTTTTTAAATAGCAGCTCTAATTTTTTTATAACTATTCTTAAAGGGTATATCAAATTGCACATGCGTACCAAATTTCAGGTTTTTATTCCTTGCCATTAAAAAGATATTTCACAATAACTAATTCGAAAAATGAAGAAATCTGATTCAAATTTATTTTATGAAGTTTAAGAATGGCACGTCAAAGGGTTTTTGTTTATCATTTTGTCAAACCAGGTCCCACGTCTGTCTCGATCTCCCCTTTTTTCTTTTAATATAATTTCTCGATTGCCACACCTGCTTCACTATCCTTGAGTCACTTAATCTTGGTAAATGTCCCCACCAGCTCAACTGTCTTCTTTTTATAATTCCTGAAATTGTTTCTGTTTCTAATCCTTGTCGTATTTGCGTATTTATTATTTTATTCCTTCTTGTAACTCCCTTTACTTTTCTTAAATATTTCATTTCGATTACCTGTAGTTTACTCTTTTATCTGTCCTCTAGTACCCGTGTCTCGCAACCACATGTTAATATGGGTCTATATATCGTTCTGAAGACGCTCATCTTCGTCTTCACACTAATTTCTTTTCTATTTAAAAACTTTGTATTCAGTGAGTAGAAACACTTCAACGCACTGTTAACTTTTCTATTGATTTCAGTGTTATGTTTCCCCCTTTCATCAATAATCACTCTCAAGTATAGAAATGTATAGACTTGCTCTAATTTTTTGTTTTTGTTTTGGAGCTGTACGTATATTAATGTCTTCCGGGTCTTTAGATATTGCCATTACTTTAAACCAAGTATGGGCAACCTTTGACATGTTGTGAGCCAAACTTTAGTGTGCAAATACGTTCGCGAGCCTCGTTTAAAAGTGGTGGATTTTTTTTATAATGCAATTTATTAAAATAAGAAAATGAAATGAAAAAAATAGGTACAACATTATAATTAAATCGTGAAATTTGAAATTATTACAAACTACGAAAGTTAAATAGCGACAACGAAATCAATGAGACCCTTGAGCTTGAATTTGGGAAACTAATCCATTGATGTTTGGATGAATTTCACTCATACAAAGACGTAAAGAATTTTCCAAATTATCAGTCAGCCTTGTACGATGTTTTGATTTATTAAATTTCATCATTTTCAAACGCACAAATCAATCTTCTTGCGAATTTTCTAAGCTCCGGAAAATGGTCTCCTTCGAGGTTTTTTTTTTGTAGAAATTGCACAACTCCACGTCTTCAAATTTAGATTTTAGGAGTGATTTTTCTTGAAGCTCGATCAACTCCATTTGCAAGTGTATTGGAGCATTTTGTACATTACTTTTTGTTGGAGTAGCTAATAAATTGAAACTGTCTTCCATGTTTTTAAAATCGCTAAATCTGTTCGAAAAATTGCTCCGACAGTAACTTGAGTTCTTCAGCATATTGAGCATAAGCAGTATTTTCATACGCAGTGGTGGAAATGGTAACTGTTACCAGACAGCAACTGTGCCTCCCACAAGCGGATTTTGTTTTGAAACGCTTTCAAATGGCTGTACAAATCATTTACTAACTGTCCTTGTTTTTGAAGTTTCAAATTTAAATCATTCAAATGGCCTGCAAGGTCGACCAGAAGTGCTAAGTCGCATATCCATTTTGGGTCACTCAATTCAGATAGTGGTTTATCTTTTATTTGCATAAAATCTGCTATCTCATTTCTAAGCTCGTAAAACCGTTTCAGTATTTTTCCTTTGCTTAACCGTCTGACTTCACAATAATATGTTACGTCGTCATATTCGGCTGATATTTCATCCAAAAACGCCTTGAACTGACGATGGTTAAGCCCTCGGGATCGAATAAAATTGATGGTTTTTACTACCACATTCATGGAATGGACACACAAGTTCTGTTGGTGGATAATGCAATAAAGGATTATCAAATCATCTTTTTGCACATTTAATTCAGTTGCTTTTTCATACAAAATTCCGATGAAACCTTTACGTAAGCCGACCATACTTCATTCAAAATGTCTTCTCCTGTAGTGGTTCCTTTTAGCGGCTGTAAAGCAAGCAATTCCTCAGTAACAGTGAACTCTTTATCAACACCTCGAATAAATATAGCCAGTTGAGCTGTATCAGACAAATCGGTGCTCTCGTCTAATGCTATGGAAAATGATTCAAAACCAGCCATACGGTCAGTGAAAGTTGTTTTTATATCATTAGCCATCATTTCTATACGTCGGGCAACAGTTCGTCTTGACAAACTAATTTTTTCAAATTCATTTTTCTTTTCAGGGCACAAAACATTGCAAACTTCTAACATACACTCCTTGATAAATTCTCCTTTGGCAAATGGTTTTAATGACTTTGCCAATTTTGAACTAACTATAAAACTAGCTTTCACAACATTATGAAGTTGTGTTCTTTGTTTATGAAACATTTGCTGCGGTTTTTCCAAATTTGCGGTAAGCTTCTGGATTTTGTCTTTTCTTATTTGTCCTGTCAGTGAGTGCAGCATAGGATGCTTAGTTAAGTAACGCCTCTTTATATTGAATTCTTTCGTCACTAAAATGGATTCATTACACAGCAAACAAATAGGCTTACCATTGTGCAAGATAAAAAAGAATTCTTCAGTCCATTTTTCTTGAAACTGGCGACCCTCTGCATCTACTTTTCGTTTCTTGCCACCAGACATCATTTTCGTTTGCTTTTCGTTCGATAAACTTAATAACAAAATATAATTAGTAAGCACTCAAGATCCACACAAAGTCACAAAACAAATTGACGGCACTAACAGTTCGCTAGGATATCGCTTGTCGAAATTATCACCTCGGTAACTCAAATAGAACTGAACTAAAGTTCGGGCCATACACCCGCTTATATATGCAAAATGAAGGAATGATCTAGAATCGTCTAGTGTGGAACATTTGAGAAGCTATAATATTTTGTTGCGCCGCCAGTGAGGCGGCAAATTACAAAGGCTTTGATGTTTGCCTCCCCACTCTTTGATGATCGCCGCCACTCGGCTTGCTCGCTCACTTGATTCCGCAGGAGCAAGCGACAAACCCCATATCACTCGATCTTCCTTATTTGGAGTGAGTATGAGTAAGTAGTGTAATGTTTTTTTTTAATTGAGTTTTTCAAAATGTCTCGCGGGCCAGATCAAATCTTATAGCGGGCCGGATCA